>JAOWBL010069805.1:0-18974 GCA_028564865.1 Zenarchopterus dispar
GATAGATAGATAGATAGATAGATAGATAGATAGATAGATAGATAGATAGATAGATAGATAGATAGATAGATACAGTGTAACTCACTTACTGGTTTCTTTTTGACCTGCTGGTTTGCTGTTTAAACACAAGAACAAAAGTCATTGATTACGCACCAGTCATCCTAAATAATATATACATCTACATTTTTTACATCACGAACAAAGAATCTGACCTTGGGATGGAGGAGTATACTTCTTTGAGTTCATATCTTGAGCTGCTTGTGACGCCGCTTTGCTGAAAGGAGATAAAAGTTTTGAATTAGTTCACAAGGACTGAGTCAAATTTCACTGCTCCAGATATAATGAAAACATATTTTTATGTGTCTATAAAATTATATATTTTGTACTTTGGGACTTCTTCTCTATTCAAACAAAATGCTCAGGACACTCAGTTTCCACCAAGGTCGAGACGTCTCATCATCGGGGTCAAGTTTACTTTTTTTTAGTGGTGTAGTTCTTAATGCATCCTGGGCTAAAAAAAACCTGCAGATGAGGCTTTTCTCTCTGAAAGTTACTTATGTAGCCTACTGAAATAAACAGTAACAGCTGTCTCAAATCCCAGGATAATGGATTTAAAATAAAAAACTCTTAATCTTTAATGTCCTGACACTTCTTGACCTGTCTCAAAAATCCCAGTGAGCCACTGGAAGTCTAATAAGTAAAAGAAGTCAGAGAGTCAACACAAATGCACAGTTAGCAAATGTGTGTAATTATTTTAGTTCTCATTTATTTACTTATTTGAGTTTGTGAAACAAAACATTTAGAGGGTTTTTAGGTCCTTCTGGCCTGCACAGAGCAACATGGTGTGCGTACTTGGCTAAGGCCTTGGCAGCTTTCCTTGCTTGGACTTCTCTTCTGATGAGAATGGTTTCCAGGTTGACTGGACTGGGAACGAAGCCCACCACACCATCTTCCTTCACCGGTCGTCCGATCCACCAATCGTTGTTAAATTTCTTGGCAATAACAACAAAGAGAAAAAGGAATGGTGTTTTAAAAAAAAAAAAAAACCTGACCCATTCATGCAATGTCACAGTGTTGACTCTGATGAAGCTAGTCATATATTATTAATGTCAGTATTGTGTTGTTATTATTTATTGTACTGTGTATCCACATGCATGTATTCTAACTCTTAACCAACAAATCTGAAGCCTGATCTGGTGAACAGCGTGGGTTAAGTAACCTATGTGTAGCAGATTGGAGAACACTTTCAAAATAAATGGCATTCGTGTTCCTTTAAAATCATCACCTTTATATAAAATTTGGTTGATGTGTGCTTGTTTCAGACCTCTTTGACATGCAGGAAATCTCTGGCCTCGAAGGTGACAGCCTGGCCTGGCACAGGCACATTGTCGTCATCAGCTGGTGTGTACGAGAAGTTGCAACGTACGGCAAACGCCACGGGCTTGTACTAAGGAGACAGAACAAGATGTCATTTCAGCACTGGTGTATAAAACAAACAACCTTAAAGAGAAGTTGCATGATGCAATTTACAGCGTTCTTTTTTCCGGTCAAGTTAAATAATACGAAAAAATGGAAAACTTCTTCTTCATTTTGAATAAATTCTACCATTTGTTTATGTTTTGACTGTAAACAGCACAAGCATACTGGAGCAGCAATGAGTCTGGGTCTCCCGCTCATGTGAAGGCTGAACCAAGTATAATTACTGCATTGTTGCCTCCCGTAACAACTATAAATTATTGTTAAATTTATAGACCTTCCATGCCAGTGAACAGTTACTGCCATCCTTTGTCGAATAAAATCAGATAACTGTAATTTGTGCAGAAAACAGCATTTCCTGACAAACAATCACCACTCACACTCAGTAACTGACACTAGTGTCCATCACACAGCCGTTTACATTCAAAGTAGTGGTCTATTCATCAGGAAATTCAAGACCAAGATACTGAGCTAATTTGTTTCTAAGGTGACTTTGCTACCAACAAAATCGCCTTCAAAAGTAAATGATTTCAAAAGTGCCATTTCATTAGTGCTCAAAGGTCGGAAATTTAAATGGCAACATTCAACTTGAAAAGGTTATAAAAGAACAGAAACGACTACTAATTACATTTTTTATAATGGCACATTGGTTGGATTGTGGTTATCTATTTATTTATTTTTTATTTTTGGAAATCCATAGAAATTATTTTTAAAGGAGATTATATTATTATCCATCGTAAGGTCATATCACATAAACCCAGCTGTTATCCTGCTGTCACATACCACACACTCTAAAATACTGTTTAAATACATGGTATTAGTGGTGGCTTAATTCTAGTGTTTTTGTTGCCAGTATGATCGATACTTTAGATTGTTTGAGTTTGTTGGCAGAGTATGAGAGTGTACCTTAGAAGCACTCCTAATGATGTGTTCTTAGGAACACATAATATGCATGAGCCTTATTTGCATATATGTGCATTACTCAACAGAAGTAAGTAAACTTCTGAAGTCTTATTTTGATTTATCTTGACTGAGTTTCACCATCATGGTTTACTCAGACAGCAAAGCCATTGCTTTTCTTTTGTTTACACCTCCTGCTCTTTTTGTGATGTGAATAAGCTCACTGCAAAAAAAAAAAAAAAAAAAAAGCATGACAGGCCTCCTACCCACTGAGTACCTGTTGGTGTAGTAATCCTATCAGAGTCAAATGTCAGAGGCATGCCAATCAAGTTGCTAATTGCTCCACTTTTAAAAGATGAGACTGTGAGGTCAATAGGGGACAAGCCGAGTACATTTGTCACCCTAATTACAAAATACCAGCGGGAGCACATTAAGTCTGTGGGGGAAGATTTAATTCAATATTCAACAGGACATATTAGCAGGGGCTGTTTAACAGGCAGAGAGGGAGAGTTTGATAACTGCTGGGATATTTTATATTATCTTAAATGACCTCCATTGTCATTATGTATACAGAGAAGCGTATACTCCACTGTTATGTGAGATTCGATAAACTGTAATGAAGACATCCAAAGAAGTTCAATTCAACATCTCACATTAGTTCAAGCTGGTTTGCTTTCCTAACTGTTTTTTAAATTATCTAAGAAGTCAAACAGTTTTTCCTTAAAAATCAGTTCCACAAATGTTAACATGGTTTTCATGCACACTTTTGTTGCACTTTGTCTATGCACACAGATCTGAGTTTTATAACAAAACTGCCCCACTACATGTCTCAGAATGGTGGAGAGTTCAACAGATGGACATGAGGAAGCTGGACATCTTTCACAATAGATTTCTGAAAAGGGTTTGTGATCTCTTCTGGCTGGAGATTATCTCTAACCAGCAGCTATACAGGAAGGCCAAAAGTGGCAGTGCGGTAGATGAGATCAAACGCTGTTATATGAGAAGGTCTGGGCATGTTCTCAGAACGAACCAGCAGCGTATCCCGAAAGAAGGTCCAAAGTGGACACCACCTGGCAAGAGAAAGCTCGCAAGGCCAAAAACTACCTGGAAAAAAATATCCTTTATAATTACCTAACACTAATGTAATTATAACTTATAAACACTAAGGAGAGACTCAACACCAACACAAAGAGGATTAAGTATAGGATTATGCATAAAGGAAATGTTTTGTTTTTTCACATCTGTGGTTACTGTTTGTTTCTTCTAAACATAAATAACTGCAGGAGCACACAATCAAACAAGCACCAGAAAAAATAACTCTTCTGTTATCCTTAATTATTTAAATATAATTCCCTAGTAATTCAAGTGAGCTGACGTTTTCTGAAACTGTGCTTTGATACAGAAAAAAGCTACAATATAAAAAGATATATGATTTATATATACACAGAGGGCTTCATCAGTTCAGAAGTGCAGTGCAAAACTACCTTGGCCTTCTCCAGCTGCACCTGGGCATTTCTCTCCTCCACGACATCCGAGTCCTGACGCTCTCCCTGCAGACACAATCAAAACCCAATATTAAACAACATCTCTGCATCACACATGAAGAGACACATGCCAAATGCTTTTTTTTACATTTTTTTGTAAGAATCCTAAGTTAGCTATACAGACAGATACAGTATATCTAATATCATCACTAACTCCTTCAGGCTCCACTTGGTTCCACATGTGTCATTTGCTCTCACTGAGATTAAAGATGTCTTTTTTTTTTTTTGTCGTGGTTGAAAATATATTTGCAAGTGGGTGTAGGTGACTACTTTGCTTCAGTCCTACAGGTATCAAAGGCAGCAGCCTGCAAAATGAAACAACTGAATACTTAACTGATTCCAGTGCCATAGAAGTTTAAATAATAAATTTGGTCAAACTCATCCATCTGTTTCTTTGGTTTGAGTATAATTAAATGCAAGAATACTGTGTTTTTAATAGACGTAAGCATGTATTGCTATCAAAACTCTAAAATCAGAAGTGCAGTGACCTGTTCTGACCTGTTCTGAAGGCAGATGCCTCATTACCAAAAACAAAAATGTATCTTTGATGTAAAAGGTTATTCAAGGATTACAAAAAAAAAAAGAAATCTCATTGGGCAACATAAACTGTGTTTTTGAAACATCACTTTGCCTTTTTAAAAGAGCTTCTGTAAATTCCTCACAAAAGCAATAAACATGACTGCTCCTCTTTTTTTGGTCATAAAATAAATGCATGAAAACAACACAATGGAATGGGGATTTTGACGATGTTTGGTGGAGTGAACATCACAGGGACAGACAGTGGTCAGATCTTTCCAGCAGTGATCGATATTTGGTTCATCATGTGGTTTCTTAGAAAGGCTGGTCTCAACACAGACATTTTTTTCCCTCTTTCAAAAAAGTTTCAAAGCAATTTGTCAAACTGTCACAAGACACAAAACCTCTGAAATTTTATTTTTCTGTATTTCCTTATTCCTGTTCATTCATTCCCTCTTGACTTTCACTCTCCCTCCCTGTTTGGTTAGGTTTTGGGCATCACAAAGGTTGGATCAGGCATAAAATCATGGTTTGTTTAAAAATAAATTCTCTCGTATTGTCTCTTACATGTTAAAAACGTTCACAATCCAGCTTGTTGGCCAGCTATATTCCAACGGGCCCAGCAAATACTACAAAACACATGGACAAAAGAAACCTCCCATAAAAATATATTTTTATAATGCCGTGACTTTATAAAAATACAACACATATCAATCTGTTCATGAAATGATTGTTTGCGACTATTTCACAATTAACCGTGGCGACGATCTAAAACTGTTGAAGTTCATTAAATATCCCAGTAATTGTTCTCCCAGCACCTTATCCAGATATTTCAGACTGGCTGAACATTTTCATGTTCACAGTGTCTTTTCCCACAAACTACCTTTAACAGGAGGGGCGTGTTGCAGCAGACTTCCTCGGACACACATGTTTATGTACCACGTGTCCCACGTGTGACTGAGTTCAAAATGCTGTACAAAAACATGGTTTCCGCATTTTATTATTTGTTCGTTTACACTATTCACTTATTTTTATATTTGTGTATTCATTGTCAAATATGTAAATACTTAGGGAATGGATGTGTTGGTGTTTAAATGACGTAAATAAGGGTGAAGGCTGAGTAATGCAGAACTGGTAGGAATTAATTAAACTTATGCTTCTTTGTACTCCCTATGCTGTGAATTAATATGCTGCTTCTCTTTTTTTCTTGTATGGCAATCATACAAGATTATCTGTTTTATTTGAACATGCTGCTTTTCTCTTTCCTTTTTTTTTTTTGATTGTAATTTTTTGAACATCTTGAATTGTTTGTGGTTTTCATTATGTATTCCCACATGTCCAAAATAAATCTTCAAATCAAATCAGATTGGACTGTTCCCTCAAAGACATGGTAATCCAGGACCTCTGTCCCATCACCCAGAGGGGCCTCAGCCTCCGGTGTCAATCCAGCACTTCAGATACACACTTGAATCCCAAAGTCCCAAATCAGCTCTCTCATCGCAGACCACCGCAGGCAGCCCAGCATGGGGCATTTTAATGCAACTTTCAGTCATTTTGTGCTTTAAATCTCATCTTAACTTCAGAGTTTCATCCTAGAAGGGTGCATAATGTTTGCATGTATTTTACAGCTTTATTCCTCTTAATAGCATACTCACTGTATTAAATTAATATACTTGAAAAGGAAAGAAAAAAAGATCTGTCCAGCATACAGTATATTGTTGTTTAAATGAGTTTGAGGCTTAAAATCGTACTGCACAATTTGTGTTTAACCTCCTAAGACTTGGTGTACATATATGTGGACATCACAAATTGTGTTGTCAATGTCATAATATTTCATTTCTTCACAAAGACCCAATGCACCAGGTCTTGAGAAACTGTAGATAATATGGACTTAAACTCATTGGAAATTGTTTACTTGGCTTTTAATTTTTTTCTCGCAGTGTATAACTCACATTGACTGAAGATGTATTTCTACGTGAAAAGACGTTTTTGGTGATGTGACATCATGCGTCTTTGGCAACAAGATGGTAACAGACGCTGCTGATGAATGATGGCAGAACTCCGAACAAACCTTACTCCCAGCTCATCACACTCTGACTACCCCTTTATCCAAACTTTCTGAAGCACAGAGAACTGCTTCACAGCTGCATGTTGTCATTTATCTTCTGTGCCACTGATAGCAGCTGTGAGAGCAGAAGAACACAATATGATAAAAAAAATGCTGTCTTATACCAGTCTTGAGATGAATATTTTTCACTCCCCTCTTTCTGATTATTTGATTCTTACTTTAAATTCCTCATCTTTATTCCTGGACTATTTTCATAGGCTGTAAAAGTACTTATTTATTTAGATATGAAATGTACTTTTTTAAGGTTGGGAAAACATCATGTACATTTTACTGTGGAAAGCTTTAATGGCATTTCCACATTGCCACAGGGATGCAACCTGCAACTGTTTATGGCTTAAAAAAAAAACCCCTGCATGTCTGAGGATAATGCTTTCTGCCATGTTTCCATACATGCTCCCCAAATCCATTATATGCCTGTTGTATTCAAGTTAAGAGAGGTCAGTTCTTTATGGCTGGTTCAATGCTCAACCACCAACTTGTTGCAGTGACGCCATGAAAAAAAAGCTGTGGGTGTCGATTAGCAGGGTTCTAGTGTAAAATCTACAGGGTGCATGCGGTAACCTCTCTCGTAGGGTCCCGGCACGATCCACTGACCTAGTAAACTAACTCCTCATACCAGTTTGCTTTACATTGCTGAACAAAAACCAACTAGAAGAATAAACTAGAAGAGACGGCTGCTGCGTTTTATCACGTGGCACTGGTGGCGATGAACAGGACACTTAAACTTGAACGGGGACATAAAGAGGACTGAACATACAGCATACCTAGTAAGTCCTGACTCAACACCATTCGCAGTAGCTTTTTGGGCCAGTACTCCCGAAGTACCTAATCCATGTAAATACTTGTTTCAAACCCAAAAAAGTTCACAAAAATTCCTGGTAATGAAGATGCACCAACTTCTAAAGCCCTGCTAACTCTCTAATAGGGATGCAACGAATAATCGACACGGTCGACAAAAATCAATTACTAAATTAGTTGCCAAGAAATGAAATGATTATTTATTAGTTGGTTGTGCCGTCACAGGTTTGTTTCATACTGTCAACTGGAACTTACGACACTCCTTAAAAGGAATAATGGTGTCCATGTTTCTATTAATGATGTAAGACAAGATAACAGCTTAAATAAGTTTTAAAAACACAGAAATGTTTGTCTATGTTTCAGGTGGTTTTTCCAAAGCACTCTCAGTCTGCTGGTGGGGGTGTCTCATGGGTGAGCGTACACATGTGTCTTTGTGATCACTCTGGGACAGAACCATGCCATGAGTGATCCAGAGAGCAGAGGAAATTATAAACACGCAACCAAAAACATGCTTGCTGTGTTTGTTCTGAAGGTTAGGCCCAAATATTTCAGAAAAGCTGTGTAAAGTAAAAAAAAGTGTAAAGTTTAAAGTGAGCAAAGCCAGTCTTTCCATGACTTTAACTAAAACTGAGGTCTCCTTGTTTGCCCAGTGCTCACAGACTTACATTCCCAACAGACATGCAGAAAAAATGCTGGTTATAAAGTTAAGGTATGAAAACTTTCAAATCTACAGCACTTTGTGTCATCAAAGGGCGACTCTTTTATCCTCATTATGGGAATAAAGTCAGTGAATAAAAAAAAGTCAGTCCAGACTCACTTCTCATACCTCAAAGTAGAGAAGAGAGATCAGTATTCGCCTTTCCTTTATGAGTGCTCACTGTGCTGTCTGACGCTAGTGAGCCACTGATGATGATGGATTACTCCAGACCACAACTATAGATCTACAGGCTGGTACTCATGATGGACCCAGCTTTGATAGCTTGTATTTTAACTAGAGGAGAGTGGAGAATGAGGTAGGGCAAAAGGGAGAGAGGCAGGGAGGAAGAATTAAGGTAAAGGTGAGGTGACTAAGAGAAAAAAAAGACGTGACTAGAAAGAGGAAGATGAAGACGGAAGAAAACCAAAGCAAGACTGTTTTCAGACAGAACAAAAGAAAACCCAGCAGTGCATAAAAACAATTACACGAAGATGTCCTTGCATAGGATGAAAATAGTTAAAAACTGAGCAGAAACTTGAACTCGTCCCCATGTCTTGTGAACTTCTTTGATTACCATACCAGAAAAATAGAGAGAGGAAAATAAGAGCATTTCTGTGTGTTTCTCTAACAACTGAAGCACAAAGAGTGGGTGTGTCAGTTGTTAGAGAAACACACAGCAGTTGGTATTTGTTTGAAACACATCAGTCTATCTCTTTTATTGGAATTTTCAGCTCCACTATTTATTTAGACCCAACACTTGTAGTTAATGGAGCAACCACTAGAGGCAAGTTCAAAGTGAGTCAGTTTGCTACTCACAGTATAAATATATTTACAAGCTGTTACCTAAAGCATTTTTTGTCGCCACATCTAGATTTAACATTCATGACAACTGTCATGAGTGTGATTCTTTATGTACAACATAAGGTAAAATTATATAAAGCCACAAATTTATGCAAAGTTAGAAGAGTATTCTTTTGATTGGCTATCATCATTTTAGCTACTTAGCACTTTTAATGAACTTGACTTTTGAGCTGTGAATGAAGACCTAACACAGCATAATTATTCCTATTCTTCAGATAATGTGATTGTTCCTTTGTTAATTCTACTAACAGACCACAGTGGCTGGCTCTGGGTTGGCCTGGAATGGCCCAGGGACTAAGCTTAGCTAAGTAGGAACCAGAAGAAGCCAGCTAGCTGTGGCTAACCAGAGGACAACCAGCCAGAAAACCTCTAGTTTGTCGGTGTTTATCTCTGGCAGCAGCTGGTTCCTCGGGCTGATCCACCTAGCACATAAGCCGGAAATCTTTCAGGCTGACTAACTGGATCACTAATAAATGACTGGCTAGCTACCTTCACCTGGACATCTTCTGGCACCTAACTTCATCTAGTCCAGTGCTAGTGGAACTTAAATCGGAGCACTGGCATTGGTTCTCATCTCAGAAGTTGGGTCAATAGCAATATGTGGAAGGTACAGATTAAATCCCAGCTAGTGTAAGGTGATGTTCAGATCGTAGGTTAGCATGAGCTAAACTAAGCCAAAGACTAGTTTGTGGTGACTGCAAGTTTCCATTATCCAACCAGCTGTTGAGGTTATTTATTTTTTCCCATTTGCCCATTTTTGGATTAACTGGGTTTGGATGGTCAGCTCCTCTCAACGTGGTCTCACTCAGATGCCAAGATGGTGCTCAAAAACTGTGGGTGATATCATGGAGGGTTTGTCCAGTTCTTTTTATACAGTAAATGATTGAAACAAGCAGTTTTAGTTCCCTGATAGTACTTTATGATAATTTCCTTTGATAAAAAGCTATTGATTTGTAAAATCTCAGCTAACATATTGATGAGCATCTAGTTGAGCTGAAGCTGAGTTGAGTCCGTTTTTTGACATGTAGTGAGCATGTGTCTGTTGAATAAAGTTGTTTGGAAAAAAAAAAGAGAAAAATGACAGAAACACCAGAGTAGGAGAAGATGGAGGTTAATTATGCAACTAAAATGATGCAACAGGTTTAATGTTTCAAGCATTTAAACAAATGTACAAGTCAACTTATTTCAAAGAGATACAAATCAACAAAAGAACTAAATAGAAAAAAGACAAAAGAAAAGTATTTAAAGTAAATAAAGCCTTAGAATGTGCCAAAACAAGGACAAAATTCGAAGCATTAAAAAGTTGTGATGGTAATTAGATGATACAAAGCTGTGGCGATTATGTCAAAGCAGAGAATTCAACAAGATGTAGAGGGATTTAGAGACTAGGAGGAGGAGGAGGAGGAGGAGGAGGAAGTAAATCTCCTGGCGGGACAATTATGCCCAGGCATGGGTTTTTGTTTACCCAAGTCTGGTGAAGACATCTGTTCGCACAGCACCCGCCCCTCCTGCAAGCCAAAGTCACCCAGGCAACAGCACAAAAAAGAGCTCCTATAGATGAGCCATCTCTCACCTTAATGTGTGTTATAAAATATCAATTTACTTGAGATTTTATCTGAACTCTCTATACAAGAGCATCATGATGTTGTTTGATATCTGCTGCATTGCAGTTATATGCCTACATGGATCTGTGCTGCACTGGTGTTGTTTTTAAAGCTGTCTTTTAAGCATTCACACTAACTGCACTGACATGCTTTCACACATTGTATCTAACATTCTCAGTTATTTTCTTTCATCAACTGACAGCTTCGAAATGTAAATATTATCTGATTATAGCTTCTTCAATGTTAAATTTTTCTTTGGAACAAAATGATACTTTAAACTCTGGAATGATTTTTCATTTTCTGTGGCAAAGATGATGGATAACTATTAAAATAGTTGACAGGTTAACTGATATTGAAAATAATCACTGTTTGAACAACTTTTCAGAGTTCCTTCTGGGATATGATGCCGGTAGAAATCACAGAACAGTTAAATTAGAATATACTTCCTCTTTATTGATAAATGCTGCCTTACTGACTGGGCCTATACATGAATCCCAATTCACAGTTCAAACTTCCCCTCTGAGTTTTATTTCCAGGTTCACTACGTTCCTCAAACCTCTCTTCTTCCTTCCTTCCACCTTTCTGACCCTGCTTCGTGTCCTCCCTCCGTCTCTCGCTGCTGGAGGCTCACGCCAGCCCATTACGGTGATTACGTGGCTCAAGAGGTGGGGAAAGGAAGGGCCACATCCTCCCATGTGCTACCTGAAGGTGACTCCTTTCCCGCTGAAAAGCCTTTACACAGCTCTTTTGACAGGCGCCAGGGAAGTGCATTAGGAAAAGTGTGTGTGATTGGGGAGATGGGTGCTGGCCCTAAATTGAAATAATCAGAGCCATCGAATCATCCGGAGCCAGCTGGCTGGCAGGGAGCACTCCGACTCCCCAGAGGACAAACTGGACTGTGGAGCTGATCTTAAAATAAAATAAAATAAAATTTAAAAAATACAGCTCATGCCCATAAGAAATACAGATAATTCATTAAAATGATGATGCCTATTAGTTTTTCATTGCTTATTGGTATTCAAGGGTATGAAAGTACTAATTATGTTTGGAAAACTGTGGCTGATTAAATGAAGAGAGGAATCAATTAACGCCTAATGATCCTCTCAGTCATAAGTATGAATATTTATCTGGCTCCTTCTACCTGACATGAACTCCAGCATTCAGACGATAACAAGAACAGACGGAGAGCTAAAACAAACCGCAGAAAAGTAAATTTGCTTTGACTCACAAAAGTCATTACTGAAAAATATTGTATCAACTGAAACATAAAGAGGTCGGCGTAATGTGACTTCTCCTGACTAATACAGAGCGCTGGCGGTTACAGAGCAGGTCTTAAAAATCTTTATGTACAAACCTAAATCTGAAAAAAGTTGAGATGAGATGGAAAATGTGTATAAATACTACATACATTTTCTCTTTTAACGTATTGCACACATTATGATCCCAGCGTTTATTTGTTCATCAACTTCCTTTCATTTGTTAATACACTTCCATTTTTGCAACACATTAAAAACAATAAGAAAACTGGGATGGGGTCATTGTTTAACTAGATTTTGATGACTTTGGATTGGAGTTTTTTTTTTTTTTCTTGCAATTCTTAGGTTGTAGTCATTTCTAATAGAAACATATTCTCAACACATTGTACCGTGTTAAAGCTTGTGCTGCAGACCTAAAATGTAAAACTATAAGTATTAATACGTAAAATGCAGCTAGATTGAATTTCACGGAATATTCATTTTAAGGCATGTAAGTAGGATATTATTTGTAAAGCAGTGCTGAAAATCTGGACGAAACATCATTTTTTTACTAAAAAAGGAATTGGTGCGAATGTAGCCAAAGATAAATCATCATTCACTATCACACACGCTACAAATAAAAAACCAAAACACCCATGATCTAATGAATGTAAACAAAAGTTACTTAGTGAGCAGTGGAAAGTCCTTCTCCTTCACGAGAGAAGAAAAAAGTGAAATAAATATCAACTTAATTTAGATTTATGTATCAACAACTAAAACTTTTGTTTAAGGGAATTTTTCTATTTCCTTTCTGATCTATTTTGCTCTCTTTGTTGAAAGGATGTAACAGCTTATGGTTTTGTGAAGCAGTGACATTTGGCATAAAAATGTGTGAAATAGTGTTTATTAAGGTTATAATAATAATAAAAAGTACAGCTTATCTATTTTCCCATATTAACTAAACTTACAATATGACACGCCATACAGCCTTAAGGATTTTTTTTTTTTTAATGTTAAATCATCAGTTTCAGTTTCATATGAAGGAATACTTGAACACTTTGATGAAGAGCCATGTCTGGTGGTCCGTGTCCCCACTGCTCCCAAAAAACATCCAGAGTAACTTTGGAACTCCGTCTCTGTTGTCTCCCTTTATCTCACACATTAATGGTGATGAAATTAGCTAACAGAGCTGTAGTAGACATCATGGCAGAGGCGATTGAGTTCTCTTCTTGCTCAGTCTTGTACTCGTTTTGTCTTCCTGACTTCATCCATTTTTATTTTCTGGGGTATTTTACAGAGTGTTGTAAAAGCAACCATATATGTCTGGAGATTAAGTCGCTTTAATGTCAAGATTTACTCGTTTTGGCCTCTTACTTGGTCATTCCTCTTCTCTCTTTACTTCCTTTATTCTCTCCTCTGGCACCTCCTCTGGCAACCAGCATTCTCCTCTGATATGATGTCCACTCCAGCCCTGTGGGCTGGTTTCCTGTGTGACATAGTGCCATAAAATGATCCGAAATTGTTTTGAAACAACTGAGATGATTGGGTGATTTTTGCTGATAGATGGGATGGGGGACCATGAGAAGTAGCAAACGCTTCCTAAAAGTAACCCAGTATCTTCTCAACTTAAATTGAAAGAAATATTTAAACATGAAAAATTCATCTGTTAGGCTATTGTGATTAAATAAAGCTTTGTTTTTTTTTCCTTTTTACAGCCAGTTCAACTAACTGGCAGGTGATTCTACAACTTTCCCATGAAGATTTAACAACCCTTCAAAGACACTTTGGAAGATAAAATAATAAGATCCTTCCAGTGACCAGATCTGTAGCTGTTCTTTCCTGTTTAGAAAATATGGCTTCATAATGATCAGCGTGATTAATGGTTAAAAACTAAAAATAACAAATAAGACCACTGCTGTAAAATCTAACATTTCATCCTTTAATTGATTATCGAAATACATTTTTAGGGCTTCAAATCTATCACTGTGGGAAATCCAAATGCTTCCTCCCGTGGTGTGATTCCGCTGCAGCCTGGTTTAAGGTTTTCTCTTCTTGACATTAGCAGAACTAGCAGCACCTTTATTTCATTTTACTTTTTTTTTTTTTTAAATGCACAGTACACAGATATTTCTCTAAAGATACCACTCACTGTGCAAATGGCTTTCCATAGCAGCTATAGAGAAAAATTTGCTACCTAAGCACATATGACTCCCCCAGATGAAAACACTTCTCTCAAAAACTCTTGACTCCAGTACGAATCCACAACAATTTTTCCTACTCAAAAGTAGGAAAGGAAATCAAAAATAACATGCATCCAAGAAGGAGTTGTTGAAAATCTGCAAAAACTGAAGAAAGTTTTTTTTTAAAAAGCCTTGTTTCAAAGAAAAAAGAAAAAACTTTATCCCTGAAAGAAGGGCATTTTAAACTATTTTGCTAGTTTTAAGAATTCTAGTCAAGAAATGTTTTTCTTACCCGACTGGCAAAGATGTTTTTGCTTAAAATAAGACAGTTTTGACTAGATTTAGGAGTATTAGGCTTATTTCTATGGGCTGTTTTCACTGTGTACAAATGTCATTATGTTTGGATCAACTTGGAAAAGCATCGAGCTGGAACCGCACAGCCAGTGTAACACACAGTTAATACAATCTAAATTCAAATGTTAAACCATTATGTGTAGGATGATGAGGTAACATATAGTGAACAGGTTTTTCTTTCTGTCCCTGCATGGGTTACGCTTCCTCCTCAGACCCGTTTTCAGTGGGTCGCGGGCCTTTATCTTAGGTAAAGCTGCATATTTTTAGTCTTTTTAGAACTATTTCTCAATTGTTGAGCTTTTTTTATTTTATGTCTGCACAACTCTATAATCTGAGATTATTTTTCTTTCATCTTTTGTTCATCGTTTGTTTTTCTAATTGAAATTTAGGAACTTGAAATTTTCAGGTCACGACTCATCATTGAGGTGTGATCGTGTGTCCCAAAGCTGCATCGGTTGAGAAGGTCTAGAGTAAACCATTCAATGGTCAACTATACACAGCTGAAGTCACTTCTAAAATGAAAAGCTTCCAGAAAGTATAGTTTCACTTTCATCACCAAAGCTGCATCAACTCAGCCACTTCATCGTCCCAGATCAGGTTTATAACATCAAACCAACATCACGTTTATGTCCACATCTACTAAAAAATACAAAATATGCATTAAGTCTAACAGAAGTTATGGTAACTCATGAGTACTGGTGTAATAAATACTCATGACTATACAGCGAGATGCCCACCTTTCCTGTCACATGTATATGTTTATTATTTGCCAAAGTCAGTTGTGTCTTAGTCCAAAGTTTACAGAAGAGCCCTGAGAACAATTCCTGTGTAAGTGTCTCCAGGGATGTGCAGACCAGCCCGGCTCCACTTTCCCCTGAAGGTGACCATGCAGCACATGAGTGGAACTTTTATTTATGCAGCCTTCTGCACCAAAATAATTCCCCCATTCATAGCTCTATTAGAAAAATGATATTTTTTCAGACCTGTGAGCTGAGAACAAAGACCTCTTGTGAGAGAATCGTGCCCTAAAGAATCCTTACTAAACAATAAAAGGCAATGCATCAGGTTCTTTTGTGTTTTGTGAAGCAGGTCACTAATCTAATTGTGACTAATTTCCTCTCTGCTTACTAACGATCGTCTGGCTCTGAGCCAAGATTTTTGTGGGCTCAAATGTTTTCCTGTATTTACGCTTTGTGCTGCAAAAGAATATCTTTTTTTTTTTTTTTTTGTGATTGCATCAGTCTCCTCACAGTTCATCTGCTCTTCATTCACGTTGATGAATTAATCCATAAACTGAGTTGATTTCTTAGCTTCTCTGTCTGTTGGTCATTACCGGGTGGCTCATTTGCATGCAGCGTGTGCCCCAGTCCACTTTTCTCCAGGCCCTGTTTAATCAGCTGCCTTGCATCATCTGTCTGAAGGAGGCTGGCTCCATGCCCTCGGCCTGATGCTACTATGGTGCAGATAAGGCGGGCTGGCAACGGCATCTTTACTTTGGCATCAATTCCCATCTTTTTAAAAG
This sequence comes from Zenarchopterus dispar, assembly GCA_028564865.1. Lineage (NCBI taxonomy): Eukaryota > Metazoa > Chordata > Actinopteri > Beloniformes > Zenarchopteridae > Zenarchopterus > Zenarchopterus dispar. The sequence goes on from JAOWBL010069805.1 coordinate 15,816, forward strand.
TTTAATGCTGCATTACAGTCCTTTAGATCTCAAATTATAAATCTAGAGAGGCAGCAAATCTGTAACACACTGAATGTAAATGGTCTGATAAAGTTTGTTAATATGACTTGTATCAGTCTTACTGATGCTGCCAGTTTTTCCCAGTGGGTGGGGGGATTATATAACTAACTATTCACTGATCAACATCCTCTTTTTCACATATACAGACAGCTGCAGCTGACACTAACTGAGGCAAATCTACTACTCAGATTGACTTTTAAATCAATGGTTTCTTGATTTCAGACAGAACAGAAGGAAGGCAGGCTATAAACAGAATATTACTAAAAACAAGTAAAGAGCACATAATACACAATAATACACGAATATAGAAAAAAAAGGCACCATTTCCTGCAGAACAAATTTTTTTCAAGTGAGTTTATGGTCCAAGCTGCAAAAGTCTTATTATATGCTTTTTTGGGGGGCAGTTATAGCTTGTGTGCAGAGGGTGCTGGTTTAAGAGATACATAATGATGATGATGATGATGATGATGATGATAAATATTCTCAAAGGTCAGAGGTTCTCAAGACAATTTTAATTTCCAACAATGATTTGTCATTATTTGATCTGTAAAGGCAGTGAGAGAATTTCCATTTGTCCATTAAAGGATTTGATCACCTTTTTTCAGTCATTAAATGTTTATTTAACAATTTTTTTCTTAATTACTAACATTTTAATGCACATTAGCTGCAGTTTAATTAATAGGTACAATGTGTGCAGTAGTTGGTTAGTTGGCTAGCACATTTGTGACTCATTGCTGCTGGTACATATGCTATCAATTCATTACATTCATCCCTTATTTGTTTGTTTATTCAAAGCATAAATATCCTCAGAGAAAACGAAGCAGACTTCAGGGGTCAGTCATGCTTGGGAGTGGTAGGCTGTTGTTGCATTCATTGTATTTTTGTGACATTGGGAAGCCCCTCCATGTAAGGCTTTTAAAAAGTATTCATAAGGCTGACATGGAAAAGAAAATTAAATGAGAGGTGAAAAATAGAATAAAACAATTTTATGAGAAAATAGTTATTTTTTGATGAGTGGTGGAGGGGCTAGGTTTGTTGTAGATATTCTGATAAATTCCAGATATTCTATATTTCTTGGTATCTTACACAAAGTTTAATCAGCTTACATGTTCTCCTGTGATCTCCAAAAAAAATCACATGGTAACAGCAAGAGTGAATAATTCTACTTTCATTCATTTTGTATCTTCTACTTTGCATCTAAAAGTAATGATGCAAGAAACAATTCCTTTAGCATCACATAATCATTTCACTCTCATTTTGAAGTCAAAGTCATATCATCCAACAAAATGGGAGAAAGAAAAACGATATCTGCCTTACAAGGGAGTGACAAGACCAGATATTGAATAAAAAAATCATTATGGGGTGAAAGCTATGCATATCTGAATCCTTCTCTCTCTGGGTCGTGATTGTCTCTGGGTAAGGAGATTAAGATAGCATGCGTCAATCCGGGATTTGGAGACAGAGAGACAACCGCGAACTCCTCACAGACAGCCAACATTGCTGCTGAGACTGCACGTGCCCAGTCTCAAGCTCTATTATCAGACAGAGATACCAGAGCTGCATTAATTGTATCGCTATGACTTAACTCCCAACTTGCTTGACCCCTGTAATAGATACATTTCAGCTAATGTGTGTGTGTTTTTTTTTTTTTTTGGCAGAGCGATATGAAGCAAGGTCATTAGTATCAGTAAGATGAGGTGGGTGCATGGGGATTGTAAAAACCATTTTGCCAGCTGTACCTGTAATGACCATTTCTCATCTATTGAACAACTGACCCCCGCATTATCACTGAAAAACCACAACTGAATATTAGTGGAGGAAAAGTGGCAGACGCCGCTGCGCAATTGGAAACCTTCCTAATCACAACGCCAACTGACCTAATTAGAGGTCTTCTGGAACTTTCCAGACAGCTCTGAAATCTCATTGCTCCACTTCCTGCTTGGGAGTAGAGCAGGTATGTAATACCCTCGTAACAACTACTAAGAAGCTTTTCATATTCAAGGCAACAAGGAGTAGGCAAGCACCTGGAAGTCCTACACAATCAGCCACCCAGAGACTGTTAGGTCTCTTTAGTTAATGCTTTTGTCTCTGATCTCTCTTCACAGTGATTCAGTCTGTTTAGTGGAGTTCTGAAGGAACTTCAATAATTATTTGAGCCACCCAAGCCGCCAGAGTGAAATGTTGTGCTTGTATGGTCATCTTGTTAGCTACATGGTGTAAATCTAAACAGTTTGAATGGTTTAATTTTACAAATGTTATATTTGAAAAAAAAATGCTCAAGAGTCATGTTGGACCTTTGTTATAGCGGTTTGATGGTGCTGGATTTGTGAATGAATCACAGAGAAAAGTCATCTAATCTGTGTAACAAAATGTTTGGAGACATCAACTGACAGATTAGCAAAATATTGGATTACAATGTAATTAACTTTGTCTTCAACACATAAGATTATGCTAAATGTTCTTCTCACTGATATTTATCAATTTATTCAAAAATGATTTTTGTGATAAACAACAGATGGTAAAGATTTAACACAGATTTACAAAGGTTAGGTGGACCTTTACAAGGTCTTATTTAGGTAAAAATCAACACTGGTCATGGACTGGACTTAGATGCAGCCTTGGAAAACCAGCTTTGGTGCTCCAACTAATGTTCAAAAGGTCTCCTTGATGTTTCTGCCACAAAAAAAGTCTGTTTGGTCTTCACATCTGAATGGAATTAAAGTTAATGGAAATCAAGTCAAAATGAGATACCCCACTGTCCAGCCTGGAGACACACAGCTGCTGGATTTACTCCAAACCAAGGCCGGGCCTTGCTTTTTTCTTCTGCTTTTGAAAGATCAGACTTATGTCATCTGTTCATGTCGATGGAGCAAACATCATATCTCAAAATCTTCATTAAAAGGTGGTACAGGGGCTTGTCTTCACATGGATAGGACTAATCACACCAGTTTAATAGTAGGACCAAGTCAAAAGCTGTAGACATAACGGTAGGCACTAATTTGCATCACACACACACACACACACACACACACACACACACACATACACCAGCCACCCTGCTGTATTTGGCTGAGTCTCTTTCCTCGACTCTGAGCTCCG
>JAOWBL010069806.1:0-18973 GCA_028564865.1 Zenarchopterus dispar
GTGTGTGTGTGTGTGTGTGTGTGTGTGTGTGTGTGTGTGTGTGTGTGTGTGTGTGTGTGTTAGCCTGTAGTAAAATGATTTCAGAAAGAAAGAAAGAAAAAAGGCCAGATTGTGTTTATATTTTTAACAAACACTTCAGTTTTTTTTTTTTTTTTTTAAGTATTTTTCGGTCTATTATTAACATGTTTCAGGATGGTTGCTGAATTGCATATTATTGAATGTGAAATATTTTGTACATCTGTTTACCTCCTGGTTTAAATGCACAGACTGAAGGTTGCTGATGTGGCCTGTCTGAATCCTCTTGGCTGCCTGCGACACCGCTTGCAACACTGACCTCTGAGGGTGAGTAAATCCACAGCGTCAGATACCGCCTCATCACAGTTCAACCCTCCGTCAAGGCCCGCTCATAGTCATTTAAAAGGCATCTGCGTGTGTGTCCATTTGTGTCTTACCTGTGAGGTGGTCTGCACAGGCTGGACCACTTGAGTAGGGACACCAGGGGCAGGTGGGCTGGAATCTGACAGACTGTCATTGGAGTGAACAGAGCCTTCTGTGAAAGACACGAGGGATGAAGGAAATACTTTTTTTTAAACCAGCTGATCGAATCAATCTCCACTCTAAAAGCAGACACCGACCCCACAAGTTCAGTACTCACGACATACTGCCTCCAAATCGTAATAACAACCACCGCAAAACATCCTGCTAACCAAATGCCCTTTTTTTCCAATTCTACTTTGGAAAAACTGCTAGAGGAGAGGAGGAAGAGTGTGCCCATCCAACTCTGCTTCCATCCTTATATCTTACATGCAGTGAAGCAGCCTTGGACAGCTAATCTCCCCAGATGGAGAGAGAAATCCTTCCATCTTGTAAACATGCAGATCAGATGAAACAGGGAAATGAGAGATACATGTGGGCTGATGAATAGGAGGAGAAAACACTGAATGGGTGTATATAGGAAACGGCAGACACTTTTTGTAACCTTCGGGTTAATAAAAAAAAAGTTTGTTTTTTACTAAGCAGTTGTCCTGCTCCCACTGTGCTGCCCTTATTATTTAAGAATACAACAGCCAGTTTAAATAGTAGTTGAAGTTTGTTTTTACACGATGGTAATGGTTCAGACTGTCCTTAGATGTTGAAAATAAAGACAATGTCACCTAACTATTTTACAACAAAATCATATTTTAATCAACCAGTGCTGAAGTCCCCCCATTAAAAAATTGTTTTTCAATGGGTGCTGCGAAATGTCATTTCCCACAAGCTTGCTGCTTGCTCAATATCTAAAAACTCATTTCTGTTAGTCAGCAAATGTTTTTATGACACTTTTATGACACTAATCTACGGGGCGACTACCTGAAAAGAAAAATAAATGTGATGGAAAACAGTCCAGACCAGTCTGGTCCCAAAACATTTGATTTAATCAGGTGTATACAGTTTCTGATCATTACTATGAAGACCAGCAGCAGCAAAACAGTTTAAAACATAAAAGGCCAGTATTTGTTGGTCATGAAACAAATGGTATAGTTGGTGGCTCTTAAATGACCAATAAATTATTTCTAGTCATGTAAAAATCTCTCACATCATCAGGGCAATTTCAGAGTGTTCTCGAAACACAGGACATTCAATGTTGCTTATACCGATAAACTGAGTAAAACACAAAATAGAGCTTGATTTGCATACAGCATTCCTCTAAAACACAACATCTAAACATTCAACAAAACCATTTGAAAGTACTCTGTCAACCTGCTATAAAAAAAGAAAGCACACAAAGCAAAACTGTACAAATTGCTGAAGTGTATCCCATTTCACGAGGCTGCTAACCTAAATGCAGAACTGTACTGTAGAAGCTCAAACTTTCCTTCTGGCCATTTATGTTCTAAATACAGTTTGGGGGAATCCCAGAACACGAGCAAAGTCATTTATACACTACAGTACTGCGTCCTATTGCATGTGGAGTTAGACTGTAGGTCTCTCACTAGATGATGGTGCAAAGTTCTACCTGATACTGGCAGGCAACATGGTCTATGAATAGATGGCCCCATATTTAGCAGGCCGTACAGACCGGAACCAGTTTATGAGCTCAGTTGTCTCTCTTTAAATAATACCACTTTTAAAAATGCTAAGTAATTTACATGTTACTGTTCTTTTTTTAAAATCACGATATACTTTCACTTGTTATTAATTTATATCTAGAGAACTTTAAAGCAGTGTTAATGAAATACCATAAAAATATTATGTCACAATCTTTGCAGCAGTAAAAGCAGCAGAGAAGATGTGAAGTCAGAGTCCACTGATGAGTCATTCACAGCGTTTCAAACAACTCTGTCAAATTAGTTTGTCGTCATAATGTGTCCGCCATGTCGTAATTTAAACAACTACATCCTTATTTTTGTTCTTGTTGGTCTTTATGCAAGCCATTCAGCATCAAACAAAAAAGTGAAGGACCACAAACCTTTCAACTAATGCAATCACTGCATATATGCTTTAAAAAAACAAAACAAAACAGTATGTTTATGTACATACTGTACATATGAATATAATTTTGTAAAGTCTCTTTACAAATACTAATAACTGATTGTATTTTAAATCATTCAGTTTTTCTAATCAATTATTTATAAGAAAAAAAGAGTGGCTGATTGAGTTCATAGCATTTCATAACAATTTCATCACTTCATTGTAATCGAATCCTTTGCCAAATTTAATTCAGAAGTTTTCAATATTTGAAAGTAACTAAAAGTAAATAGCGACAGCTAAAAGATCTTTTTTGAATCTTTGATCAGAAACATTGCGCTTTTGGTGGAGCCCATTTAGTATATAAAAATTTATCTTTTTAGTTTAGAAATTAATACTGATGTTAACAAACTACATCTGTTTTTTTTTTTGTTGTTGTTGTTGTTGTTGTTTTTTTAAATCTACTACCTGGGATAATCAATTTAACCAGAAAAATAACAGCCAATAAAAGCTTTAGCTGATGCCCTGCAAGCCAAAAATAATGAACAAAGGCAAAATTATACTAGTTACTGAGATTAATGAATCCAGGAGCGCTTTTCATTAACATAATCTGCCTTTATGCTCGAGAGAGAGAGAGACATGTCCATGATGCAAGGAGAAATGAGCAGAAATCACGAAATAAGAAACCCTCAAAACATAAACTTTTTTTGTTTTAAATAACATCTGTTTCTTCTCTGTAACCTCCTTCAGAAACTTTTCCCTCTTTGTCTCTTTGATGCACATTTAAGGGACTGAAAAAACAAGTACAGCAAGAGGGAACAAGAACATGAGAAAGAGCAAAAGTAAAAAACAGCTCAGCTAATGTGCACCCTGGAAAATACATGGACTACATTTTAGCAATGGCAAGAGAAAAACTACCCTCACTGGATTCCAAAAGCTTCAGATTATATCAATTATTTATTAATTTTGTAAAACCAAAAGATATTATATCTCCAATGACACAAACTGGAGGAAAGCAAATTCATAGGTCCTCTCCTTTGAGATCTATAAATCAGCCACTTAAACTAAATATGGCTGATCACACAAACTGGCATGATCACTTCAGCACTTTTCATAATATGTTACCTATTTATATGAAGCTATTCAAATATTATAACAGTGGTGAGAACATGAAACACTTTGTCATTATTCTAGAGACTCTAGAGTAACATAAAACTCCCCTTCACCACTTTTTAACCAGCCTTAATCGCTTTGTACAAGACAAACTATCCGAGTCTACCCAGGATCCAGCTGATACCCAATGTTCAGACTTAAACTCACTCAGACTGCACCCTACAAGCTGGAGAGTGTGTATTATGCATGAGTGTGTCTTGCATCTATAATTGTAAATTTGTTACAGTCATTTCCCAGTTGCTTTCCATTTCTCACCTGTAACAGTTACTATGATGTACTGAGGCGAGCTGCTCGGCCCGTTACTCTTCTGAACAGAAGAGTGTTGAATATCAGAGCTCACATATTGCTGCGCGGGGGTAGTCAGGACCACTGCCTTGTGGCTCTGGGCCTGGGTGGGCGGCGCTTGGGAACAAAGTGCATCCTGTCCTGTTTTAGAGGCAGTGGCTGATGGGTTAACAGATGAAACGGTTCCAGAAGCTGTGGGGATCTCGGACAGGAAGTGTGCAGTCTTTGCAGATGAGGGTGTGGTGACAGCAGGTGTTGCTATGGTTACTGCATCAGCCTGCTGAGGCTGAAGGTCTTCAGAGTACCCACAAGTTGCCATGGCAACCAATGCTTTGAGGCACTAGTTCTATGGATAAAAAGATGCAGCATTTGTTAATGAAAGGGCTACGAACAAACACAGCAAAACACATTGCTTCCTTATTATCTAGACTATGAACGTTTTGGTTACACAGACCTGCCTGTCCACTAAATGTGTGTGTGTGTGTGTGTGTGTGTGTGTGTGTGTGTAAAAACCGTCTACCCGGGAAGGAAGTAGGGCTTTTGTCTTAGACTAAGTTGTGGCGTTTCCTGTTTCCTCTTATAATACATTATATATATATATATATATATATATATATATATATATATATATATATATATATATATTCATTCATTAATTACATATTTAAAATGAGACTCTCATATAACCGACGATAAAAATATTAAAAGGTATAATAAAAAGGGGAAAGACATTAACTAAAAGGGAAACAAGTGTGATACGTGGACAGTCACAGGTTATACAACATGGAGATAAACTCATACTAATAATTCAGGCCACTGCCAGTCAGGACTTTAGGCCATCCTGCTGGCGACAAGCCACTCCTCCGTAAACCAACACTGCAAACAAGACAACCAGAGCGACGATCATCCAGCACAACGTGCAAAAGGGAGTGACTTAACGAGTTCAATGTCACGCCAAAAACTTTTTGAAAGTTACCAAATTTCCACGGAACGCACTATACTCGCGTATCTAATTTCAAAACTCATCCATCCTTGATATACGTAAGCAATTTCATGTACATTTCTGTATGTAGTGGTTCTGGACAGACTGCTTCGAAAAAGAGTTCAGAGCGACAAAGTGATAGATAGCTTTCCCTGCTAACAGCTTACGTCGAGTGGTGACGTTAAAGCGAGCTAGCCATTTGCTAGCTCCTTATATTGTATAGTCAGTAAATGTTAGTCCACGGCAGCAATTGCGCCTTAGTATACTTAAGTGGTAATGCGAACTGCTAAAAAACACTCCGAACATTATGACAGATGAAGCGAAAAAAGTGCGATTAGCACTGGAATACACCCGCCATCTTGTGCTCTTATCAAAGATCTGACATCGCCATAACAACGGTGTGCGTTTGGAAAAAAGCTAGCAACCACTTTCATCACCGACACGCTTGACGGATTTCACATTAACGCTCACGATTTTGCACACGTATATAACAAACGGAAAACAGAATTAAAATTATAAATTAGTTTACTTGTTTACCTTTATGTTCCAATATTGTCTCTAATAGTCGTTAAAGTATTTCCATATATCTTAGTTGTTGTTGTTGACTCCGGTTGCTTAGTTCTTGTCACCAGGACTACCGTGGCTATGGCGCCTAGCTTTCACCGGGGCAACTGTTGCTATCCTGTATTCATGGAGCCGCCCATTACTGCCGGCTGATTGGTTAACAAGTAAAGCAGTCTCAACGTCAATACAAAGCTCAATTGTTGATTGGTAAGTAATTTGTCATTCACTTTCTCCAAAGCCTGACGTCAAATAATCGCTTGTACAGTAATGTTACTTTTTCGATTGCCCAATACGTTTCTTTATTGCATTGTGTGAATTCCAAACTTCCTTCTAAATCATTCAGGGAGAGTACAAATATGTTACAGTGTCGTCTCTAATACTATTCCTGTATGAATGAATAAATAAACTGATACTTAGTACAAGTAAGTTCAACGAAATGGAAGTAATAACTCTTGCTTGCCAGGTAAAATCAGACTGTTCACATTGTAGCTGGCGGGGTGGGGCTTGTCCATAGATTTTGTTTTTTGGTAATCTTTTGGCATTGTACAAACACTTCAGCTAACTGATATCATTTCTCAGTAGATGGGTACCAGAGACACTTCTATCTTGGGTGTGCACGTCCCACATTTATTTCCTCTGCTCAAAGATGTTGTTAGGTTCTTGAAACACTGGAAGTTTTGAAATTTCATACCTAAATTGCTTTTTAAAAAATGTTTTGTTAGAATAAAATTAATATAAGATGTGTTGTTGTACTAACCTGTACATAGGCATCAAATTAAACCAAAATGAGTAAAATATGAGTAAATATTAAACTTTGGATTTTTGGTGCAAACTGAATAATTAAAACACTAAGATCAATTTAGATGCATAGTTTACATGACAATCATGTGATTGATTGTATGTTGCTAACACATTGCAAAACCTTAAAAATAACCAGCTGATGTCTTAGTATTTCTGCTCTGATCATATAATACCAGGCTGTTTTTGAACTGTGACAAACTGCACTAACTAAATGTTTGTTGTTGTTGTTGTTTTTTGATTTGATGCTTTCTTCTTCTTTGCCTATTCAGTTCTTATGGTTTCTCCTCTATCCGTTGGACTCAGTGTCCTCTATTAGTTATGTTATTTTCTCCTTTCCAGTCCAGTTCAGAAAAATGCTGTAATTTTAACCAGTTTCTGGTTTGGACTGTTGCCTTGCAGGTAGACGGTTCTTGATTCAAAACCTTTCTGTGTAGTTTGCATGTTCTACCTCTGCTTGTGTGGGGTTTCTCAAGTACTCTGGCTACCTCCCTTTGTCAAAACATGCATGTTTGGTTTATTCGGACTTTTTCATCAACCTTTGAGGTGAGTGTAAGTGGATATTTGTTTCTGCTGGGTCTTGTGATGGATTGGTGACATGTCTGTGCTGTACACTTCTTTTGCCTGTTAACAGTTAAGGTAGGCTCCAGGAGACCCCTGTGACTTTGATGAAGTGGGTATAGATTATGGATGGCTAAAGATATCTTTGATCAATTGGGTGTTTAATCTTTTTCTAATCATTTGCACAAATACCACATTTTCCCAGTCTGAGCTCATGTCTGCAAAGTATACAAATTTTTATGATCATTTGTAATATTGGCTCTTGAAATTTGCTTTTATAAATTCCATGTTTTGCTACAAAGGAAGTTCTTAAACTGGGCAAGACAGTCAAGAAAAAAAAAAGTCCACCTCCTCACCAACATGAGCTTGTCAATGTGACAGTGCAATGCTGCTTCTACAGTTCCAGGGGTAACAGTTTTTTCAATTCATTGGACCAGTTTGACTACAACCAGACTGGTGTGCCCTCTGGCTCCTTCTACCTTTGTCATTACATGCAGAAATTGCATGTATGTGAAGAGTAACATTAGCATAGACCAGTTACACTTTTGATCACACATATGATGTTATTATATTATTATTTCTGGAGGTTTAATGTATAAGTGGAGAAGATCTGTTTTTCTGTGTTTGAAATCTGGGGCTGTTCATAAAACATTTGGGACCACAGCACCAAATCCCAAGGCTAAATGGCTTCCAGTTGAGGTATGGTTCATTGCTCCTTTGTAAAAGGTAATAATAATGTGCCTCAAAATTTTTGAAAGTTTAATTATTCCTTAATAAATCCATTTATTTACAAAATAAAAACAAGACAAAGATTCTGTGGACAATACTAAGTACCCTAACTGCTTCAAAAAGATTTAAAATAGTAGCAACTAATCACCAACCCTTGATCAACTGATCATCAGCATGTGTGATTGCTTCTTTTAAAAATAGACATTTTGGTAGTTTGCAAAAGCAAGCAAAGGTCTTGTAGACACAGTTGCTGCTGAACACCAATCTGGAAGAAAGTTATAAAACGATTTCCAAACAATTCTGAGTTCAGTGTTCTAGAATAGAAATATTATTTAAGAGTGACAAGCACTCAAGACAGTTGTCAATCTTCCAAAGAATTTACATCCCATCAAATTTGCTCCAAGGTCAAAGCATGCAATGCTCAGAGAAATACAAAAAAAAAAAAGCTATATCTTAGACTCCACAGTCTTCAATGAGCATGCTGAATATTAAAATTCACAAATTGAACAATAAAAAGACACAATTAGAAACCTCGTTGAAAAAGAACATGAAAGAATGACTGAGCATCTCAGAATTACATCAAACAAATCAAAAGACCTCTGGAACAAAGTCCTATGAACAGATGAGACCAAATTGTAGAGTAGCGTTGTCTGACCTTAATGTCCAGTGCCAAATCCAGACCTCAATTCAACTGAAATGTGGTGGAGAGCATAAATTAATATAAAAATCTAAATGAACCAAGGCAATATTTTAATGAATAATAGACAGCAATTCTCCCACAACTGTGGGAAAGATTGATAAACCCATACAGAAACAGACTGCTTCAAGTTATTGCCACTACCAGTGAATCTGCAAGCTGCTGAATAATGAGGGTATCTAGAAGTGCCCACATTGCTTTTATTTCTGTATCATTTTTGTTAAATAAATAATGACACTGTGAAAAAGTCATATGCTGTTGTTTGTCTAAAGTTGCATTTGTCTAACACTAAAAGCCACTACGATTAGATGAATTTTATTATTTTTGGACACAAAAAAGCATAGAATTAAAATAGGGTGTACTAACTTTTATACATGAATATAAATCGTGTTGTACAGCATTCAAAAGTTCACAACTGATTTGTCACTGCAGTATCAAATGAAATTTAATTGTGGTGTATTGCATCTCTGTAGCCTATTGCATCCTAGTTATCCTTGAAGGGATAGTGATCTTCATCCAAAGCTCAGCAGAACAGATAGCAAAGACGGAGATTGTGCTCTTGGCACTCAGTGCAACCCAAGTGATTTAATGGACAGAAAGGCCATCAAAAGGTCGAAGGGGATCAGTTTTGTTGACATCACCTCTGGCGTCATTCACTACTTAATTGCAACTTTTTCTTTTCTCATCTGTGCATTGTTGCCTCTAAAGGTCTCCAGTCTTATCTTTGAGGATGACGATAACTGGAGGTGAGCTGAGGTCCATCTCTGAGGATGCTGAAGCCTATATAAGGTGAAGGTGTTGTCCAAAAATAAAGACAAACCTCAGACATCTCCATTTGCTCACCAAAATGTGGAAGGCGGCACTTTTAACCTTATGCTTGTTGGTGGCATTGGTAGACAGGGCACGGTGCAATGATGGCCAGCCCTCTTTCTATGGGGTGAAACTGTGTGGAAGAGAATTCATACGTGCTGTCATCTTTACCTGTGGTGGTTCTCGCTGGAAGAGAAGCATAGGAGAATCAGGTAAGACGATGGAAAAAGACTTTGGATAGAAGTATTTTTATTTTTATGATGAGCCATTTTAATCTAAACTCAAACCATGATGTTAAGAGATTTCCCTTTCCTTTTAATCAGCTCTTTTTGAAGAGGAGACGCTTGACCCATGGAGCACAAACCCCATCCCTCAACTTAACAGCGAGCAGGATCCTGGGAAGTCCCGACCATGGAGCAAGCAAATGCTGGACGGGGCATCCGTGGCTGGGGGATTCAGTCAGTCAGCTCGCTCACCAGTCTCAGATGTGGTGCTGGAGGCTCTCCGGAGCGCAGATAGGAAAGGAAGGGATGTAGTTGTTGGACTGTCTAACTCTTGCTGCAAATGGGGCTGCAGTAAGAGCGAGATCAGTTCTTTGTGCTGAGCCAGGCTATGTCTTGTCCTGTTACTCATACACCTCTTTGTTTCTCATGTGATTTTTCCCATTTTTTCTTGTATAGAAAATTTTTCACAACTACACATCAATGCAAATACTTCTCCACGCATTGATTATTATTTCTAAAAAAGAAAGTGTAATCAAAATGTGTTGCCATGACAGATAGATTTGTAAAGCTTTGTGTAGTTGGTAGAAGAGTGCCTACTCCTGTGAAAAGAAAAAAAATTCCAATGATGTTTTGTGATGTTACAACACTTCAATGCTTGTTTCACAAATGCAGTGCTGTCAAGGATTTCGAAATAAAGGAAGCAGTGATGACTTTAGGTGACTGAGTGGCATGTTCTTCACTGAAACACTACAACATCTACATGGAAACACCACCTTACACATCAAAGATTTACAGTGGAATGCTAACTGGTGCAATCATCATGTAACCAGAAATGTGTAAGATTTTAAACTGGAGTTTTGTTGTTTCAAGGTGTTGATGATATTTTTACAACCTTACGTTCAGAGTAGATTGATCTCCTATATGTTGATAAGTGTAGCTAAAACGAGTTAGAATAAAATTGAATCTTCATAGTTATATTGATGATTGTCTCAGCATTATTCCTGGAACTTTAGTCCAACCAATTAGTTATAGCGGTTTGAGGCTAGCACCATCTGCTGGTGAAAAATTGAACAGAAAAAAAGCACAAACTTTCGATTGACAGGATTAAATGCTTTTTATGACTTTAAACAACCAAAAAAGATTGGTTTTGAAAAAATTCTACATGCTAACACTTATTGGTAATGATAACACATCAAAACTTGTTTGTGTTTCCATATATTTTGGCTCTTGTGCCTACTATGGTAGGCATAGGACGGGAAGTGATGAGAGCATTAAAGGGAGAATTTTGTATGCATGAATTCAAATAAAAGTTTCATTTAAACAAAAAGTATCAGGAATGATTTGTTGGTTTATGTATGACCAGGAATAGGAGCATTTTTAATAGAATGTTTGATTAAGTTCATTCAGAGACTTTGGTTTCTTAGCGTCTATTAGTCACACACCAGCGTGGTTATGTAAAGTAAATTTTGTAGAACAATTTAGTGTTTTTTTTCCTGTATTTTTTCTTCACAACAATATCACTAGAATGTTTTAAAAGTTATGCATTTTAAAAGTTTTGAAACTTTTAAAAGTGAATTCATTTTTTAAATAATCACATTTGGTCAATCAATTATATGCCTTGTTATTATTATTATTATTATTATTATTATTATTGTCCATCCATCCATTTTCTGTACCCGCTGAAAACATTTCTGGGTCACGGGGATTATTATTATTATTATTAATGAGCTCCGCATCATAATTCCTGAGTACATCGTTTTCTCTGGGTTAAAACAATACACACGCACACAAACAAACAAGCAAAACCCAAACAGCAACTCAAGATCGGTGCTTGATTATTAAGATCGACCTTTGTTTAGGTTATTAAGAATTTATTGTCTGTGAATGCCAGAGCATAGCGGTCATTGATTAACGTCAGTAGCCATTTATAAGTTCTTTCAGATATTTAGCTGAATAATCCCTGGTATATAAATGCCATATTTAATATGTGGTGCTAAATATGATGTTGGTTAAACGCCTGGTAAGTTGGCAAATGTGACACTTTTGGCTTTCCATATACACAAACTTTGTTTTGTTCAGTACGGAAGCCGAGCAGGATCCAACTAATCACCCGGCTTGATTGCAAGGCATGAAATCGCTGTCATACACAAGCTAACGTAGCCATCACCTAGGTCTCCTGAGATTTTCTATTCAGCCACATCAATCCGAGTGAGATTTTATTTGATGCTAGTTGTGACGGAGTAACTGTTGTCTCTTATATAGATATATAGATCTACCACATCGGACAGACCAGGTAAAAGCTTTCGCGGTACTTTCAAGATGATGCTAACTACACATGCTACTTGTAGCAGCTATGGGCAAATACGCCTGTTTTTTTTAATGCATACGTTTTTAAAATCCAACGCTTGTTATTTTTATTGCAGTAGCAATCTTTAATAGTGCCTCGTAGCAAGTGGATAACTGATGTTATATGCTATCTTTTCTGTGGATCAGCTACAGTACATCACAGCGATGTTTAGCTAGCTTGCTAGCTTGTTTGAGAGACATTTGCGCTTGAGTCGTCTGGGCCTCGCGTAAAAAAATCGTCAAGTCGCAGATTGACGGGATTAGATATGTTGTAGCTTTTAGTGAGACTCTGTTCTTGTTACCGCTTGTTTTGGAGTTACAGGTGTGGCTGCGAGCAATAATTTGTGTAACACACGCTCTTCAAACAAACAGCTAAGGAATGTGTTATCTCGCAGGATGGAGTGGCAGCCAGATGAACAGGGTTTGCAGCAAGTGCTTCAGCTGCTCAAGGATTCCCAGTCCCCAGACACAGCAACTCAGAGAGCTGTGCAAGAAGTATCCTTACTGTGATTGCTGAGGATGAGAGGGATAGCTGTGACATGCGTGAGGAATTTCCTCCGGCACGAGAGCTTGTTCGTCTTGGATTGCGTTAAAAATGTTGCCATGTCAAATATGCATTATTCTGTACTCCTCGAATGGTAAACAGGGCTCAAAGCTATGTGAGGGTGTGTATGAAAACGTGAGCTTCCTTAACAGATCTCCCAGAAACTGGAGCAGCTTAACCAGTTTCCAGATTTCAACAACTATCTCATTTTTGTTCTCACAAGCCTCAAATCTGAGGGTATGCTTGAGCATTTCATAATTTCATAAACTTATCAATAACAGTAGCTCTATTGTTGATAAGTGTCCGATTGTATTGTTGTTGTTGGTTTTTTTTCAAACTTTTCTGTATTTAACCTCTTCCTGCTCTGCTGCTTTCCCTTCTAAGATGAACCCACTCGCTCTCTGAGTGGTCTGATTCTGAAGAACAATGTAAAGGCTCACTACCAGAACTTTCCTCCTAACGTGGCTGACTTCATCAAACGGGAGTGCCTGAACAACATCGGGGACCCTTCACCACTTATCAGAGCTACAATTGGTGGGTGTGTGTGTGTGTGTGAAAAAGGGAAGATTGAGACAGAAAAAGCCAGAGTGAGCTGCATATTCTAGTCAGTGTGAGTCAGATTGCCATGTTGGAGGCTGATTTTGTGCAGGTTTAGTTGCTGTGTGGGTGCAGATGCTTTATTTTGCAGATGTTTTAAATGAAAAAAATGTTACTTGATATAAAAATTATTAGTTGAGCTGGAGTTCTAACAACTAATTAATCTGTCATGAAGGCATTCTGATCACCACTATAGCCTCTAAAGGAGAGCTACAGACGTGGCCAGAGCTGTTGCCTCAACTCTGTAATCTGCTCAACTCAGAGGACTACAACACTTGTGAGGTAAGACTCACATATCTGCACACAGCCAATTTTTATAGGGCCACAATTCATGCTGGTTATTTTTTCCTATAATATTGATTCTTTCTGATTTTTCTCTTCAGGGTTCTTTTGGAGCACTTCAAAAGATTTGTGAAGATTCATCAGAGTTGTTGGACAGTGATGCTCTGAACAGACCTCTCAACATCATGATCCCTAAATTCCTTCAGTTTTTCAAACACTGCAGTCCAAAAATCAGGTTAGCCAGGTTCAAGTGTGTTGCCATCTGAAGCGGTCACTCATCTCCAGCCTTTAAAGTTAAAAACCTCTCCTGTTTTGTCTTATTCTCAGGTCTCATGCAATAGCATGCGTGAACCAGTTTATCATTGGTCGGGCTCAGGCTTTGATGGATAACATCGACACCTTTATTGAGGTGAGAGATTAGACATTTTATTGACTGCATAGAGTGAGTTATAATAGTCGCTTTCCAGTCCGTCATTACTTGCCAATGCTCTTCAGGTTAGAAGTTGTTTGAATGTTCATCAGTTAGATTTTTACTCATAATTCTGCTTTAAGTCGATGCCAACTCAGTGTTGGAGAGTAGTACCATCAGTGACTGTGATGTGAGGGTTGTAGGCTGGTTTGGCAGCGTTTACCACCTCTACTGGCCAGTTTTATGAAGGAAGCCCTCTGCTGTTTCCCTTCGTAAACACTTGAAAAAACAGCATTTTTTTCTGGGGTTTCTGGAAGGCTTAAGCACTGCATGTCAATGAGCTTTTAATTAATATGTTAATAGATGTTGACCTCCACTTTGATCTTCTCTGTTGAGAGTGGCAAGCTGTTAACACAGTTTGTCAATTCATTCTGCTTCAACACTGCATTAAAACAATAACACCATTGTGTTTGTAATATATTATCCTTTTCAAATCCCACTCCTTGTTTTCTTACACATTACTTGCTCCTGCATGTTGTTTCTCCTTTTTCAAACCCCTGCTCTCTCTGCTCCTCTTTCCAGAGCCTGTTTGCGCTGGCCGGTGACGAGGACAGTGAAGTACGAAAGAACGTGTGCAGGGCTCTGGTCATGCTGCTGGAAGTCCGCATTGACCGCCTCATCCCACACATGCACAGCATCATCCAGGTCAGGCTAAGATTTTATCCCACACACCACCGTCAACATTCAACTATTCTTCCTCACAATAACCTGCCTGTGTTCTCCTTCCAGTACATGCTGCAGCGGACCCAGGACCCGGATGAGAATGTGGCACTCGAGGCCTGCGAATTCTGGCTGACGCTAGCAGAACAGCCCATCTGTAAAGAGGCTCTGTCTGGCCACTTGGTTCAGTAAGTGCTCGCATGATGCTGGGGCAGAACTGGGCTGGTGATGAGATGATTTCATCTGACTTTTTTTTTTTTTCTCTCTCCACAGACTGATTCCAATCTTGGTCAATGGGATGAAATACTCAGAGATAGACATTATACTTCTAAAGGTGAGGAACCTCTTAACACATTGAGGGATTTTTACAACCTCTGCTCTTTTCTTGGCACATCCGTGTGCTCAGTCTACATGAACCCTCCTCTCTTACCTCTAGGGGGATGTTGAGGAGGACGAGACCATTCCAGACAGCGAGCAAGACATCAAGCCTCGCTTTCACAAGTCCCGCACCGTCACCCTGCAGCACGAGGGAGGGGAGGGCGAGGAGGGAGAAGACATTGACGAAGATGAAGACGATGATGATGATACGTTGTCTGACTGGAATCTACGTAAGTTCTTTAATTAAACCAGATGGTAACTGCAGCCAAGGTAAAGACATTAAGGTTGTAAGAATTAGGAAGAATCTTGACTTTTTCCATTTTTATTCTTTACATTTGTAGTCTGTGAATATATTTATGATTTTTATATTTGCTAAACAGAGAAAAATGTGCCTAATGCATCAGAATCTCATGAATGGACAGATTTTAGCATTTTTCTCATCTTTTCAATTTTAAAATTCATACTTTTGAGTATGAATTTTAAAATTCCAGTTATGGTTAGATAGAAATTATTGATTTTTTGGAAAGTGGCTGAAAGGGGATCTACTTGTTGAAGATTTTAAGCTTTTATGTTGGTTTTCAGAGTCAATGATAAGGATTGATGTATGTTCTTGTGCTTGAAATGCAAAAAAAAAAGTATTTCTTGTGGTGGCTTCCTCATTCTAGGAAAGTGTTCAGCTGCAGCTCTGGATGTTCTTGCCAATGTGTTTCGTGAGGAGTTGCTTCCCCATCTCCTACCTCTGCTCAAAGGCCTGCTTTTCCATCCTGACTGGGTCATCAAGGAGTCTGGCATTTTAGTTCTGGGGGCTATAGCTGAGGGTGAGAGAGGACATAAAAATATAAGTCTGAGGTTTTCTTATTATTTCAGGAAGTACTGAACATGACCTAATTTTCACTGTGATGATCAAAGCACCTTTTATCTTTTTTTAGGCTGCATGCAGGGTATGGTACCTTACTTGCCTGAACTCATCCCCCACCTCATCCAGTGCTTATGTGACAAGAAGGCCTTGGTCCGCTCCATAGCCTGCTGGACCCTCAGTCGCTACGCTCACTGGGTGGTCAGCCAGCCCCCTGATGCTCACCTCAAACCTCTCATGACCGAGCTGCTCAAACGCATTCTAGATGGCAACAAAAGAGTGCAGGAGGCAGCTTGCAGGTGAATCCTTTTTTTTTTTTTTTTTAATTTCAATCTCTCTTTTTTTTTTTTTTTTCTAGTTTTCTGTCACTTCCTGCTCATATAATCTCTTAACCCATTATTGTGGTTTTTGCAGCGCCTTTGCCACCCTGGAAGAAGAAGCATGTACAGAGCTGGTGCCTTATCTGAGCTTCATCCTGGACACACTAGTATTTGCTTTTGGGAAGTATCAGCACAAGAATCTGCTCATCCTCTATGATGCCATAGGAACACTGGCAGACTCTGTGGGACACCATCTCAACCAGCCTGTGAGTTCAAAACAATCTCACACAGCCTTTACCAGTCGTGGCATAAAGCAAATGCAAGTTCAAATGAACAGCAACACAGGGTATATTTACACCATGTAATTATTGAATTAACAGCAGTAGCAGCAATGACTTCAATTCATCTTTTCTGTACAACGTTATCACTCTTGCACATTCCTGTGGAGGAATTTTGACCTACTCTTTTTTTTTTTTTTTTTTTACAATGATGCTTTAGGCCATTGTGGTTTCTGGACTTTCTTATGGCCCCACAACAGCATTTCAATCAGATTTAAGTCTGACCTTTGGGTCATTGCATCATCGGGGTTCTTTTGCTTTTCAGCAGTACTGTCGTAGTTTTGCTGGGATTGTTGTTCTGTTGTGTGAGACAATTTTGGCCAAGCTATAGCCTCGAGATCATGAACTACAAGGTGCCCATGTCCTGTGGCTGCAAAACAAACCAACCCCAAACCATCACACCTCCACTGCCATGCTTGATAGCTGGCATGAGGATTTTATGCTTATATTCTATACTTGATCTCTATTGAATGCTGTTTGGAGATGTCTGACCACGATGTACAGTGACAGTTTGGTCTCATTTCTCCAAAGAAGATTGTTCCAGAAATATTGTAGCTAGTTCGGATGCAGTTTTGGAAGTTTAAGCTGTTTTGTTTGAACAAGAGGTTTTCTCCTGAATACCCTTTTTTAAATAAGCCATGCTTGTTCAAAGTTTTTCTAATCATTCTTTTTTTTTTTTTTTTTTTGAGCATTGCACAGTCTGAACTTTGGGTGAACTTGAGATATCCACTCCTGGGAGGACTGGCAGTTGTCTTGCATCTTTTCTTCTTGTGAATAATCTTTCTCTCTGTAAAAGGATGGACTGTAAATTTGTTGGAAATGGTTTTACAACCCTTCCCAGATTGATGGGGAGCAACAGTTGCTTCTCTAAGATAATTGTTGATGTCTTTCCTCTTTGTAATTGTGTTTAATTGCACATTAATTTTCCACAGTAGCCAGTTGCTAAAACATCTTCTTCGATGGTGCTGGTACACTTATAATTAATCAAGTTTATTTGATTAGCAGCCCTTGTTTGCTACTTAGTTTCTTTATTCCTATGGAAACATTGAAGGGCCTACACTGCATTTTGGCTTAAGTTTTGTTTAAAAAAATTTTGTTGTAATGCCACTCGTGTTTGTCATCTAAGGTTGTAGTTGCCTCATTGTAAGACCTGATAAGGACTGGATGAAATGTATTGTTTTTTTTATTATCATCATCTATTTTTATCCATGCCCTGATATGCAAAACCCTAAAGTTAAAAAAGGGGATTCTTTCTTTTCTCTTTCAAATGTCTCTAATAATATTTTTTTTAATCAATAAAATTCTACCTCTTGTGTTTTTAGGAGTACATACAGAAGCTGATGCCTCCACTGATAGCAAAATGGAACGAACTGAAGGATGAGGACAAAGATCTCTTCCCTCTGCTGGAGTGCCTGTCGTCTGTTGCCACGGCGCTGCAGAGTGGCTTCCTCCCGTACTGTGAACCCGTCTACCAACGATGCGTCACACTCGTCCAGAAGACGCTGGCTCAGGCCATGGTGAGCCAAACAGAAATGCTCACTAATGTTACTTTAAAAAAAAAAACAACAAAAACCTCACATTACTGGTGACTTACATAAATTACAATCAAGATTTTTGTTTCAGATGTACAGCCAGCAGCCAGACCAGTATGAAGCACCAGACAAGGACTTTATGATTGTGGCGCTGGATCTTTTAAGCGGCTTGGCTGAGGGGCTCGGAGGGCACGTGGACTCACTTGTGGCTCGCAGTAACATCATGACCCTCCTTTTCCAATGCATGCAGGTGAGGGGAGTTCACTGGAGTCGGGGAAACGAGGGAGATCTCATCTTATCTCATCTTTTTTTTTTTTTTTTCCTTCCCTCTACTACACTGTTAACAGCTTTACATACTGTAACTGCTTTTTTTGTTTGTTTGTTTGCGTGTGTGTTTCATGGAAAAAAAAGGTTTTTTTTGTTTTATTTCCTTCTGAATGAGCCTCGATATATCACACTGAACAGTGTGCACGATCATTTGATTACCAAAGAAGGGGCATGCCTGAATCGCATGGCCTGGTGTTTTTGTTTGAGGTGGGGCATAGCAACATATATGCATCACTTTTTATATGCGGACAAGTCTGAATTCTGAATTGCTGTAGTCTTTTTAAGATGGGGGAGACTGACAGGAGCAGCGGTAGTGCAGTAGAGCAGTTTGGTTTCAGATGAGCAGGATTGGGCAGTGTAGCTTCTGATATAGATGTGATGGTGGACAAGTCATTCTCTCCTTCCAAACACTACTATTCTACACAGTCAGTTTGTTTTGCATGCTAGTGTAAGATGTTATGATGATGCATGATGTTGGAAAGATCTGATTCAACAAAGCCTCCTGTGTTAATGCCTCCCTGAGTTTGTCTGATCTCATGCAAATGGAAAAAGTCGGTGTGCACCATGGCACTCCATCACTTTCACATGGCTGAATGAATTAAGTTAAAATGAAGATTAATGCAAAACTGACCAGCGACTGAAAGCTACTGCTTTAACAGATGGAGGATGCCAGTAGTGTTATATACAATATCTCTTGGCAGAAGAGGGTTTAAGAATATGTCATAGAAATGTTTTTGTTTGGTTTGGTTTTTTTAAACTTTGCTCTTTGACAGCTCATTCTGTCATTTAGAAAGGTGGTCATATTTCTTTGTTTTTCTCCTGTTGTTCCAGGATACGATGCCTGAGGTGAGGCAGAGTTCGTTCGCTCTCCTGGGTGACTTGACCAAGGCTTGTTTCCCTCATGTCAAACCTTGTATTGGTAACTATATCATTGTTGTTGTATTATTTTTCAGCTTTTTTATTTATTTTATATGTATATATATATATATATATGTATATATATATATATCTATATATATATATATATATATATATATATATATATATATATAT
>JAOWBL010069807.1:0-18973 GCA_028564865.1 Zenarchopterus dispar
AAAAAAAAAACAGGGGACACATGATACATTATACTTGCATACAAAGAAAAGGCAAAGCAAAACTAAGAAGAAAAGGGAGCAGGTAAATTATTTTAGAATTACTGCAGTTCCAGAGGTAATTTTAGTCCACTGGGAAAAGGAAATCAGTCTGTAAATCTTGTTTAGTTTTGTAATACAGCATGCAATGTCTGGAGTGTAACATGTGATTGAATGTGTGTGTGTGTGTGTGTGTGTGTTTGTGTTCACTGGGACATGCAGGCTGACGAGTCCTAATTAAAAAAAGATAAGAGAACCCTGATTATGAGCAATAGTTTTTGTGTCTACTACAGTTTGTTCAATTGTTTACTCAGTTGTTTTCTTTTCAGACATGTCTTCTCATAGAACTTCATAAATCCGCCTCACAGCCTTTCTTCCCTTTCTTGCTTCCCTGCAAACCAGAACAGTACACAGAGGACAAAACTGAGTACAGGAAAGCATTTTTGCTGACAAATGTATGTTCAAGCCATATCTGTTAATGGTAAATTTTTTTTTAAAAAGTGTTAAAATACTTTGCTGTCAGTCTAGAAGCTTACTTTCACCCTGACTGTCCCCAATGAAGTTACAAACTAAACTGTTCTTATCAATGAACTTTTGTTCTTACTTGCACTGCAACTTTCTAACGAACTGACTCACTGTTTGATCTATATGGACAGGAAAAAAAAAAAACAGTATCCATGCTGACACACACACGCACACGCACGCGCGCACACACACACACACACACACACACACACACACACACACACACACACACACACACACAGAAAGGAGCATTATTGCTTAGAATAAATGTACACCAGAATGTTAATTCACTTCATCTCAGCTTTGGCAAATGTAAATCAATGCAGACACTTGATTCTGAATCCTCCTTCCTTTTTATGGTGACACAAACATAAAAAGAAAAAAATATATATATTAATTGTTCTCTCACCTGATGTTTAGGCTGTTCTGATTGGAGGCCTTTAACTTTTGACCTTTCTTGTTCAAGAGCAGCATGTAATAATGTTACCTAATTTAAAATGCATAAATACATTATTTATAAGCATAAAAAATGAAAAACAGTTCAACAACCCCACATTCCTCTCAGTCTTACACACCTGTGATGATAACTCTTCTTTAATATGAAGTAGCTCCTCTACTTGTAGAAGAATTTCTGCTTTGTCCTTCACTGAAGGAGAGAGATTAAAAACATTAGACAGAACAAATGAGAGCTTCAGAAGTTTTCTTTTTTGTGGTATTACACTTACTCTCCCCCTGTTGAAGCATCTTTAGCAGCTGCGTATTTCTTGCCTTCACCTCTTTGTATTTCACCTGCACAGTTTACAAGTAAAATTTACTCCCAATTTGTTCAGAGCTTTTGTTACAAGACAGACCATGCATGCTACAGGTGTAAGGATTTAACTTTATTTTATAAAACAAAATTAATGCTAATCTTGACTGGGAGTCCACAATGACCAGAACATACATGTTCAAGTAGTTGAAAGCCTTTGTGAAAAAAATCTTAATTTTCAAATGTCTAAATTTGACACAAAAGTACAAATGATCATTATAAAACAACTATGGGTAGTTTTTTCAATTAGTTGAACTTTTTTTGTGGTGTGGCAGGGGGTAATGTCCTCTTGGGGATTGCTTTTATTTAATGTGGCTGGCCACGTTTGGTCTCTACTGATTGTGATAGAAAATTATCAATCCCTCTGCAAGTTTATTATGAGAACACTAAGTTCAGTCCAGTATTGTGCCTGTGCAGATTGGGTTTAGCTGTCTTACACAGCTGCAAAGATGTTATGAGAACTGTGTCTTATTTTGTCTAAAGAGCAACCAGCTCTGCTTGGTAAAACTGTTATATCGACAACTCTCTGTCTCACGTCAGCATTGAAACTTGAGATGTATGTTCTGACCGTTTTGCATGTAAAAAATAATTAAATAATTCATTAATTTGAATCATATTGCCAAGTCTTTATTTTACAGTGTTACTATATTATTTCAGTCTTATTCAACTATTGCAGTCACCTAGTAGTTAAAATGTGCTTATAAAGAGGCATTAGATACATTTTTTCACAACATTTTGGCAACCATAAAGGGACATTGTCTGTGCATTTTCCCCTGTTGCAGAGTGGTAGTAGGGAATGTGATGATTAGGGCAGAGGTGTACATCGCATGAATGCTAACAACTCAGGTTTCCAGCAGAACATTGTGCTCTGACCAATTTTTCTTACAGTGGTTTCTATGTTTCATATTTGTAGCTATAAACAGGTAAGAATGTGTGTGGCTCTTGAAGATGTCTTAAAATTAACCTTAGGTAAATATTTTAGCTAGAGTTGACATTTATGACTGCTGACCTCCCATTGTGAGATGGTTTTCTTTAGCTTATCAATCTCCTGATCTTTCTTCTCCAGTTCGTACTTCAACTGTTCTGCCCGAGGATCCTAACAGAAAAAATAAGAAGAAAAGAGCAAGTCAGGGCAGCTTTATAAATTTCTTCTAACTTAGCCAATTCAAGAAACCACCCTCAGTCAGCAAATATTTGATTTAAAATGTCTCATTTGCATTGGCAGCAGGAGTGAAACACCAAGAAAATCACCAACATAATTAGTTTTGAGCACTGTAAACCAAAATTTAAGAGGCACATATGATGAAAATGCAGAATGTTCTGTACTTAGGAGAGTATACTTTGTGTCTGATGTGACTACCATCTCCAAAACAACTGATCAGTTTTGTGTTGAGATGGTCAAGTCTGAAATGTAATTCAGTGAGCTGTTCAGACTTGCAGACTGCTGTGACATAACAAACCCAGTTCATTGTAGAAACATCCAGCCTTCTCACTTTATCTCCACTCATCTCAATGTCATGCTGATTTCAAATAAGCCACACCATGAAAGAGGGGTGAAGAGGAGTGGTTTGGTGCCTGGCTGGACACATTTGCCTGCATAAATGTTTTCCCTTTTTTAAAAAAAAAATTCAATTTCATATTCAAAATAAGACATTGCTTTATTTGCTGAATTGAAGCCTTGCACACAGTTCTGAAGCAGATTTCACTATTTTGTGTAGTACAAAATAATTACAACATGTGAGCAGAAAACCAAATAATATTGGCAGAGAAGTCTGAGCATTAACATCATGTGGGAAACTTAAACATGCGTTTTGGCTCACCGGCTCATGCTCTGTGGATGTGCTGACTTCTAGCCCTTGACTGTTTGAATATTGCTCACGTCTTCTCTCCCTCTGAATGATGCGGTTCACATCATCTTCCAATTTATTAAAAAAACGCTCCTCTTGACCAATTCCTAATGCTACGTTTGCCACTCTGGTGTCCTGGAAGGTAAATTTGTCAGCATTTCAGTACGGGCATACTTTATCATACATGATATTCAACCACAAATAAGGGCATATTGATAGTGTTTCAGTTAGTTATCAGGATGCTTTAGAATGTCAAACACACTAAAGATAAGTACTTACTGGCAGAATAAGAGAAACATTAATGTGTAGTAAAAAATTAAGAGCAAATAGTGATGACAAAAGAATTGACTGTGAGACACAAAAATACTAAAGACAGAGATATAACATAATGATTAGTTCTTGAAACCAAATAACCCACTTTCTTCATAGGTTGTTTCTGATTAATAATTCCTTTACTCTTTATTTGTTGCTTATTTTAATTGTTTACTTATGTTTAATTAGCACATAATAAAAGGTTCGTAACCACATAATTTATTGTTGAAGACAGTCTGCAATAATTGTACATTCTTGCTCACCTCCTGTTTCCTACTTGGTTGCTCTGCCAAGAGAAAAAGATATTATAGTAAAACCGTTTGTTCACCAATGCACATATCAATTATAATTTTTTTCCTGTCATTTTGAGGTTGGCTCTGTGGACCTCAGTCCAGAGATCTTAAACTAATGGATACTGCAAGTGATTATTAAGTTTACCTGCATTGCCTTCAGCTTGAAAGTCTTGCAGAGAAACTGTCTTTTTGTCTTTTGCCAGCTGGTTCTTCTTTTTTTCCTTCTTCCCTCCACTCTCTTTTCCTCCTCTGGATTTTGGTGAGGATGTATCTGTGTTGCTATGCTGGATGAGAGCAGATTATTTGGCTTAAAACTCACAAATTATTATTAGGGATAGTTTAATGACTCTTATACATTCAAAAAGTCAATAAACTTCACAAAACTGAATAGTTTCTGCAACTGTTGCCTTGATGTGTGCCTATCTCGTTTTGAACTGGTGCCCAGTACTGCAGTAATGTGTTACCATGACAAACAACTAGTTGTTTGGAAACTGACAAACAAAAAAAAGTAAGAATACTTCACAACTGGCTTGGCGCTGGTAAAACCTGAGTGGTGCCGTGTACAAATAAGAGAAACATGCAAAGCCAAAGTACAAAGCCATCAAAAATATCTCTGTGGAATTTCAAACAAGAAACAAAGGAAAGCACTGCAGATGTGAGAAGCACCAACCAGGCTGCATGAATCCCTCCTGTGTCTGTTGAGAAGTGATGAAGTAAATTCTACTGTGTCAAGGAAAAGGATAAGATCACTTCTCACAAAGCTGGAAAAGAATGTAAGCCAAGTGTGTGTTTTGGGGGCAAACTGCTGCAATACTTTCTACTGATGTTTAAATGCTGAATGTGGTTGAAATGCTTGTGCCTAATAATTAAAAGACTGTGAACTTATAATTAAAAAAAATGAATTTGACTTAATTTTTTATTCCTTGCAAAATTTAAATGATTTTTTTCTTTTCTGCTTTATTATATCCACTCACACTGAAAAAAGGAGCCAACGGTTCTCTGTGAACAACAGCAAGCCAGATTCAGCGGTTTTGTTCTGTCGTTTGTGTAAACTCAGGCTCCACTTAGGAGTGTTTAAAGGTTGAGTTGTTTCAAGTGTTGCCTGCACCACTCAGTTTGTGATATCACAAGTTTACAAGAAGGTTTTGAGATCATGTGAGAATCACACAGTCTGCTCATTTAAAGATTTATTTCTTACAATGTCTTGTCCTTTCTGGAATTAAACATGCAAATAGAAGAGTGGTATCAAATAAACATGTTTTTTGACTTCCAAACTGGTCCACTCCTTGTAACTAATTTAAATCTCTTCTAAAACTCACTAAATTGTTTATGTATAGCCTGTATGAGTTAACATAATATCAATGTCTAAATTGAAACTTGCTCAGTCAATAAACTTTGATCGAATCTAATCTATTGATTTATTTTTCTTAAATCAGTTGGATTCCCTATGCCATCCTGGTATCTGACTTCCTGCCAGCTCAACCTGTGTAAAATCATGTGGCTTTGCAGCAGAGATTGTTAAAATAGACTTTAACTGTATCTCGAGCTGAGTGGAGCTGACAGTCGCTTCTGGGGAGCTTCTAAGGTGCAACACTTCTGGTGGCTGCATATCACAGCAGTTGGTGGGTTGCAACTGTTCTGTGGTGCTTTCTCACCCAGTGGGATATGGGGATAAGGTTTTTACAAGTTCTGTACAGCTGAGTGTGTAGCAAATGTGTTGTAGATCACAACAGAAAGAAAGCTTTTTTATATTTGTTTTTTAAACAATAACAACAACAACAATAATAACAATAAACAATTTAAGAAAATGTCAAATGATACATTTGCAAGGCAAGGGCTTTATCATTTCTATACCGCCACTCCACCTTTCTGTTTTGAATATACCAATGTAGGATATGTATTGCATAAAAATTAAGATTTCTATAAAAAAATTATCTTTGCCAACTCTTTTATTCTATCATCTCTGAAAACCACACTCCGATATTGAGCTTTCAAAAGGGACAAATAAAATATTGTGCGTCTCTGTGCATGTACACAAATTACCTGTTTCTGTTGTTCATACTCCAGCTTACTTAAAATCAAAGCCTTTTCCAAATCTGCCTCATACAGTTCTGTGGTCATCTAAGGAGAGGAGGAAAACAATATAAATATATTAAATAGACAACCCCTTGAGGAACATTGCTTGCACTGCCTAATCACTCTGAAATGCAGATAAACCGTTTTTCTTAATGAAACTCCTCATGCTTTCTAAGAAAGCCATATTCTCCATATTCTGTGAGAATACAGGTGCTCTTCTGCTGCCAACTTCTGAACAGCTTAACTAAAAAGACCTTGAGATAACCTAGCTTCTGAAATAACTAATTAATTGTAACATGATAATCAAATGTACATCATGTGAGTAATAGATTTTTTTCTTACCTGCTCATCTCTCTGCTTCCACTGTTGCCACCCTTCTGAGGGTATGTTTTGGTCCCCTGATACAGGATTAAGAAGTTCACTGGCTATCCCTGACAGGGTCATGCAGGGTGCAGGGGTACAGGACTTTTGAGGAATCTTCTTGAAGGCTAGATTACGCAACTGACAGAAAGAAAGAAAAAAAATAAAATGCTTAAAGAGTCGATTGCTAGTATATATTGATTTATTCTGGACCATATGGTAAAGTTCCTTGTCTGCTTCAAGCTTGCCTAAGCAAAAGACACTGGCATCATGTTCAGTAATACACTGCTTTCCATTAATCTGATGGCAAGTGAACATGTCAGTCATGTCCATTTGTCACACTGTTTTTTTTCTGCAGTGTCTGAGCCAAAGCCATCATGGGGAGAAAAAAAACCAACAAACAAAACACAAACAAAAAAACTGAGTGTTTTAAGATGCAACTAAAAATTACACATTTTGTCTGACTATAATATTACCATTTCAACTTCTGTCTTCTGCAGTCTTGTGTAATACAATACAACATGTCTGTTAGCTTGATATGACTTTTTTTTTTTTAAACTTTTTTTAAATACCCTTTTAAAAAAATTATTTTATTTTTTTATTCTTAAATAAAGAATGACATATGAAGTTTTGTGCGGTGGTGTTCCTTCTCACATGATGTTCTAGAGTTCATAACAAATCATTGATTTTATTGTTCTAACACTATTTGTAAACAGTTAATGAATGTTTATAAAAATGCTGCTATCACAATTGATAACAAATGCTGCTATCAAAATCCACAACCACAATTTGAGTTTGCAACACACATATGACTTAGATTAAACTGAAGAACTGCTCAGATGGTAGACTCACTCCTGAGAAAGTCAGCCTAGTTCTATTACCATACGTTTCCAAATGTTTTCAGCGATGTTTTGTTTTGACACTAAAGAAAATGGAAAGCGTGGTATGTCTGTGTATACAACCCTAAAATCCATCAATTGCAGATACAATTTTTCCTTAAATCACAAAATGGTTCCAAAAGTCATATTTTCTCTTTCTTTTTTTTTCTCCACAGAAGCCAGTCATCTTGTTTGCCTGTGTAAATTTTAGGATAGATTAGAAATGTTTCAGTAGAATATAAAAAGGTAGTGAATGACTCATGTTTTCATCTACAAAGGCTTGCTGTTTGAGCTTCTGATATGCATCTTGGAGAAGTTAAAAAGTCTATCATACCAACTCTGAGAAGTTTGAGAAGACAACTGAAAAAGATCTGATTATTCTGCAACCAGTTTAAAATTAGAAATATGTGTTCTTCTGAAACCCTGTACTTTGGCATGTGTGTGATTAATGATTTATATTGTGTCAATTGTTTGGCTGATAATAGTTTGAATACAGAAATAGGGTTAAACATTTCCAGTTTTTACAACTTCATTGATTGTTTCTTTTTAGCTTACAGTGAAATATAAAAAATCAGAAACTGAAACATGCTTGAGCACCTGACAGCACCCTCTGCAGTTTCAGTTCCCGTGGAAAAAAAAAAAGAACCCGAGGAGATAGAAAAAAATCACGGCTTGTGTCACAAAATGAGTCGGGTAGGTACTCAGCTCAATAACGTACATATGTAAGGGGAAAAAATGGTTAAGTGTTTGACATTTTCTTGCCTCGTTTGCCTCACTCTGCTGCTGCTCCTTCTTCTTCTTTTTCTTGTCCTTCTTCTTGTCGTTGACCTGAGCAGCTTTCCCCCCGGCTGCCCCCGATTTTCCTTGTCGGGTCTTCCCAGAAGAATCTCGTCCGTTTTTGGCGTTAGACTTCCCCGGTTCAGAGGCGTCAGAATCCGAATCTGAGTCTATCTGGAGCAGGGCAAACCGGGAAGCTGTGGTAGGGACTGTGATCATTGCAGACGATGCCATAGCTTAACAGAAAACTATGCAATAAAAAAGCACAAATTGGATTTGTTAGGGTTACTTGAATGGGGATAGTAAAACAAGTTAGCTCACAATCTTGATCTCTTTTTACCACAGAAATGTCAACACACCTCAGTCAACAGGTTTCAGTCCAACAACGGCAACTTGTACAGTTATTCTGATTAAAAATTGGACAGTATTGTATATTATTGTCTCATTTATGTGACCCGTAGCTAACAGCTTCTGGTAGACACAGTTACCTTTAGCATTGCATAGCAAATAGCTACTCGAGCTAGCCAGTTTCATTAGCTTCATAACAAGTGAAAAAGTTGGGATACACGAAAGTCGATAACACCTTCATTAACTCAGGCTGGTATATTGTTTCAAATGCAAGCAATAACGTGTAATAAAGAGGCATGACTTACAAGAAAAGTTCGTACAGAACACTTTCACCTGCTTGTAAAGGAACTGGCTGCCGACTGTTGGTTATAGGCTACCAGAGAGTACGGAAGCCTGGCGGTACAAACAAGACGAAGCTACGACTCCAGTTGGCGCTGTCACTTTAGTTTGAAGTGACTATTAACACAAGAACATGATGTCTTTGTTCAGAGATTACCCCCTCCGTTGTAGGTATGCTACACAGATCGTAATTTGTGTGCATATTTTCTTATTTTACAGCTAACTTGTAACAATCTCCTCGAAATTATACAGAATGAGCAGTGGTTTGCTCAGTTGTCATAGTGATCTCGCACGTCTTTTCTCGTAACAAGCTATCTCCTGTTTGATCACCATGGCAACCTAACATTATCCACTGATAAGCAGGCAGTTTGATAAAACAGAAAAATCATGAAAAAAGAGATAATAATAATAATACTAAGAAGAAGAACAACCCTCCCAACAACTACTACTCTTGTATTTTTAGTATCAAGTGTCAATATTAATTTCATATATTTGCAAAAATAATTTATATTACCACTAGGTAATGGTTGATAAGTTCTACCTCTGATCAGGTTAGCCTTGGAAATTGTCTAATAAGTCACATTTGAATTCCTTTTTGAATAAAATTTGCAGTCCACTTTTCAAAGGTAAGAGTGGCGTCATAGTGCAGTCCTCCCAAAACTATAAGGACATGATGTCAAAAGGCTCATACAATAATGACATAACCATGAGACATGTTTCTGTGGAATTTTAATATATTCAATCATTAAAAAAAAACAATTATATAAACTGAAATAAATTACATTTTACAACACAAATGATAGTTAATAGGCTTACACAAAAAAATCTTCAATTAAACATTGAAGTAACAGGGGTGAAAATAAGTTCAATGGATTTAGAAAGTGCTAACAATAAGGTAAGCTACTGTATCGAATCAACAGAAATAACATCAGAAACATGCTAATTCACCGCATAAATAAGGCTGTGAATTTTCTATTACACATCTATCACAATGATGTGACACTATTAATATAGTTTTATAGTGTTTTTCTGTAATAACAACTTTATATATTTTTTCTGATTTAAATTTTTATGATCAACATTCCCAAATAATGGAGGAAGAAAACAGTATGAAATTATCAGTGCTGTACCATGCTTGGAAGTGTTAAGTGCTAACTGGTATCATTTCAAAATGGGAAGTTTAGCTCATTTCTGCTATAGAATTAATTTTTAAAAAACACATGAAAAAGTTACTGAAATTTCCTCCATGTGTTTGTATTTTTCAGGTCATTTGTGTTGACAATAATGGGTTCCCTTAATGTAATTTCTACTGATAAATGGTAAAACTAGAGACGATTCAGTATGGAGTTGGTCATTTGTTCAAGAGATTTTACTCGTCCTCCTGATATTGTGGCATTAGAATAGATAACTTAATGAACACTCCTATATCCTGAAAGTCACACAAAGTCTTTTAACAGCGTTGGTATCTTCTAACAAGAATTGCATGGGCATTTTCACAGCTATAAAGCATTGATAACACACATCTTTTGTTTACTTACATCCAACTATCATCTCTTGTTGACATGCTACCACACTTATGTACTACACCTGTGTAAAGTTAGCAAATAGGTCTGCACATAGCAACATTACCTGTCAGTGTTTTTGAGCATTTCGATTGAGTCCTCCATTACGGACTCTGTGCTGATATCAACAACAGACTGTTGCCTCTTTGTGGCAGAACCAGAGACGTGCAGGTCAGCTGGAGGAATCTGTCTGAGCTCTCTGCGACACAATCTGACTGGTAACATCTCTGAACTTTCCTCAATTTGACTTTTTACATTCTGCCCTTGGAAATGAGTGAGTGACTGATTGTGTTCAGACAGTCTGCTTAGAAAGGAATCTCTGTTTGTCTTTGTGTCTCTTTCAGCATATATTTTTGTGTATGTGGTAGTTTGTGTCCGTGTCTGTACCTCCTCAGAATGAGTTTTATTTGCATTTGCCTGTGTCTGGGTATTGTCCATTTGTCTATTCTCTTGTGTGCATGATGGCTTGGGGTGCACGGCGTCACTAAGAAGTTCTTTGATTTTCTTTTTGAGCTCCCGGGTAGATGTTTTGTAGAAAAACAACTCTTTTTCCAGATACTGCAGTCTATCTTGTATTGCTTGTTCTGCCTCTCCAGAAACGCCTTCTAAACACAAACATAAATAAATATGTGAAAACAAACGCATATGGAAATTCAATTCAAATACGACATATAGGCTTAAGAATAAAATGTCTTGTCCAGGTTTCTCACCTTTAAGTTTCTGTAGAAGGAGCTGAATGTTGTTCTGGTGATCTCTGTGTTGCTGGGTGAGCCTACGATCTGCATCCAATGCTAGACTCTGCATAGAAGTTTCCATCTTTCTTAGCACTGCCTCTTGCTCCCCAGCATGCAATTCTAGCTCTTCGCAGCGCAAACGTAAAAGTCGCTCTGCCTCTCGGAGACAAACAACCTGCAGAACATGACAAAAGTGGGGATAAAAGCCAGATGAACCACAAGAAAACACTGTTACAGTACATCTCTACAGAGAAGTATGGTCTCAATTTTTAGCTTTATTTAACTTCACAGCTTCTGCAAAAACAACAGGTAAAAGGAGAGAGTGGAAGTTTGTATGGCGTAACAATATATTATGGAGCAATCAGGCATCCAAGGGAGCCTTAAGAAATAGGACGGTGTATTTAAACTGACAGAGAATCAGAGAGATTAAATAAGGAAAGAAGAATAGAACTGCTAAAGAAAGATGAGCATTTACCTTAAGTTTGAAATTATTAATTCTATTTTTATCTATTTTTGCTGAAAGACTATTGCATGTTTTAAACATAAACAAACCTGAAGTATTAAAGGAAATAAAGGAATATCAATAGAAGCACTGAATACAAACGGCATCCGGGCACATTTAATGTCTATTAAAAAACAAACAAACAAAAAAAAAAAAAACAAAGGAGAAACTTTGTATGCCCTACTTGGAAAGATAAGATGTGTGCATCCATGTGTGTATGTTCATTTTATCTGACCTTATTAAAATATTTGAGTAGCAGTTTAAAAGTCTCAGGTGGTGAGAGATCCTTCAGCTTCCTGGTAACATCACAGAGCTGGGCTGGCTCAGTGCTTTGCGACTGATGCAAGAATGATAACTGCTCCTGTTTGTTCTTGATAGAGTGATTTTTAAACTCCAGAGCTGCATCTAGCGCTTCAATAGCTTCCTCAAGCTGGAGAAGGGAATGCTCCTCCTACATAAGAACGCAAATAAATCCAAATGTGAACTATATAATACAAAATAAGATAATATAAGGTTTAATGGTAGTTTGCTAAAACTTTTACAAATACAGTGTACATTATGCACGCAAGTTCCTAATGTTTCTCACCTCCACAGTGAGTACTCTGTTGTCCCTCAGCTGGGCGTCTAGGGTGTCTTTTCTCTTCTTAAGCATATCTCTCTCTTTCTCTAGCTCCTCTGTGGTAATTCCTCTGGGCTCTCTCAGATTCCTGGTGCTCGTGAGCTGCTCTTCCACGGACTTTAACTGAGTCGACACATGTACCAGATCTTGATTCAGAGCCTGGAAAGTCATTGATTTAATTTTTTTTTTAAATTGTGGTTTGATAAACCATATTCACCTGATGCAAAAGTATCAGTTATACTCCTTCACTGCATACAAATTCCATAGAAAGGCCTGACCTGACTACAGCGTAGCATCTTAATCTCTAGGTTTTTTTTCTGTTGCAGACAGGCCTCCCTGCGCAAGAGCACTTCCTCTCTTCGTTTTAGCTCCTCTTCCAACTCCCGTAGTTCTGCTCTTTTCTGAAGAACCTGCTCCTCCTCTTCCTCCATCCAAATGGTGTCATGTACCTGCAGTGAGAACATGAAGGAGAGCATACCGGAAATTAAGCAAAGGGAGCAAAAAAGTAGGAAAGGGCAAAAGACAAAGTATGAGAAAGATGACAGAAAGTGGCAGGACAAACCTCAGACATGACAATAGGAAAATTAGCTGCATTATACAATAGTGCATTGGAAAATACTGTCAAAATTGCTGTTTGGATGTAAATTAAAAAAAAAAAAGTTCAAAATTCGTTGGGCATTTAATATTTTACCATTTTATTTGGCTCTTCCTCTTCATCACCTTTACACACACTTGGACCCTCTGAACTTTGTTCCTGTAAACATAAACAAAAATCAGTATTGATACTTTCCTAAATATTGATAATATATACATAAGTTCAACAATTAGTTCAACATTTTTCAACTTCTAAATGAGTTCAGACTTAATTAAAGTGTAAAAGTATTTACATTATATACATATTCAAGGTGACAGCCACAAAAATTTGAAGAATGGCTGGGTGGATGGATTGAATGGGTATCAGGACGAACGCCGTTAAAATATTTTGAATATTGTTTATAATTGCTAATGGGTTAATTAAGTGTTTGATCAAATATAAGTCAAATTTTCTTGGGTACTTTGCTCAACAGCTTCAAAAAAGTATTTTTAAAGTATGCCTAACAGACGCAGCTAATTCAGTCACTGTGCTTGATGCTAACTATTTCTTTAAAAAAAAAAAAAAAAAAATCAGTGCAACTGACCACGTTTTGGCCATGGTCTTTGTTGTCATCACTGGTCTGTCTCAGCTGCTCAAGGCTGCTCAGAAGCTGTGCTCTCTGCAGTCTCATGTGCTGCAGACTGCGGTAGGCCTCTGCTCGCACCTGCTGGCTTTGTGTGGAAAGTCTTGCCAACACATCCACTCCTCTGTCATCACCACTGCGCCTGCTGTCCCTGTCCAATGACTGAGTTTCATTTTCTGCCAGACAAAAGCGTACATTCAGAAATGCTAATACTGGTCAGTGTAGGAGATCAAATCAATAGTGTCAAAGGGTTGAAACAATTAAGTGATGTTAACTTATGTATACTTTCTAAAACAATTAATAGACAAGCCGTGGAATTTGTTTGTTAGAATATCTTGCAAGTGTCATTCTGCAACACCTAATAAAGCCTTTGAAAGATGCAGGAAGTTCATTTTCAAGATTTCCTCTCACTCTAAGTACATAAATACTGTAAAACACTGCCAAGTAAACACACCAGTGCGGTCAAGTTCTTTGATGAGCTCTTCTTTCATACGCATATTGACTGACAGATCATGGATCTTTCTCTCAGTTGCACTGCCTCTTCCTGCCTTCCTCCTATGGGTTTTCTGGACCTGGTTTCCCTTAGCATCTGTGAATAAATGGTTACTGATGACTCGAAATACAGCTTATTTGAATGTTAAATTTTTTACCAATACCACAGTGGAAGAAAATAAAAGAATGAGCAGTAAAGTAGATGCAAAGAGTACCTGTGGTCCCCTGAGGCAGGTGTCCTACCAGGTTTCCAACAAGCTTGAGATCCAATCCTGTATTTTTCTCTTTTAAACTCAATTTCTTATGCCGGCTGGTCCATGTTCGGTTCAAAGAATGCCTGAAGTAAAATTGCAATATTTGATTAGGTTGACTGAGATTTTTTTGATGATATAATTTAAAAAATTGAAGCAAAAATGTTTCTGATGTGTGAAATGTAGGGCTTTTGGGAGGAACTTTTGGGAGGAACTCTTACTATTGAGAACAAAGTTAGTGGTTAGTTGTGACTGGAAAAGTCTTGGCAGATGCAAGACATTTGCTCACTGACAGTTATCTCCTCAGTTCTAACATGGGCTTAATCTGACATTAGCTGTATAGGCAATGAGGACCTGAAACTGACATCTTAACTTGAAAAAAATCTCTTTTG
This sequence comes from Zenarchopterus dispar, assembly GCA_028564865.1. Taxonomy (NCBI): domain Eukaryota; kingdom Metazoa; phylum Chordata; class Actinopteri; order Beloniformes; family Zenarchopteridae; genus Zenarchopterus; species Zenarchopterus dispar. Next base: position 14,369 of record JAOWBL010069807.1, read on the forward strand.
TGCTCCTTTAATACCTCATAAATTAATCTAATGACTCCTAAGTTGTTTTCTGTAGCAGTTTGTCAACAAACCTGACACAGAAACAACTGTAATTATCAGTGTTTATGCAAAGAAACAAGTAACAGGGTTGTTTTATGTAAGCTCTTACCTAAATCCCTTTCTGTCACTAAAACTGTCTTTCTCCTCCTTCTTCTCTTCTTGACTCCTGTCTCTGCTCTTTCTCTGTTGTTTAATGAATGGGCAGTAAACTTCGTCTTTTTCCTCGATCTCAGCCAGCAGGAGGCGACCACGTATTTTGAAAGCTGCCATCACTCTCTCCAGTGAGTATGTTGGTGGACTAGAGTGAATCTATAAACACAGGAACGTTGGGACAAAAATATACAAAGACATGAGCCCACAGTATCGAAATATACATGAATGCATGTAGCAACCATGCTTGCAATTAAGACAAAGAAGCACAAGTGATAGAAAAACAGAAACAACTGCACATCCACTACCTTCCTGGGAGGCTGGTGTACACATCTGTGATCCGTCAGAGGGACACTATGGGGTCTTTTTCCCTTGAATCCAGAAGTCTCAACATCCCGACTTGGGTTTGGGTTTCGACCTGAGTTTGCTCCATGAAAGGTCAAGGGGTTGGTGCGCAAGCGATCAATCAGAATCTGCTGATTCACCAGTTGTTCTGTCTGAGCATTCCCACAGAATACACTCAGATTTAAACAACAAGAGGAAACCTAAAATAGAGGCCATTCAATTCAAAGATTTAAGGTTTTACTGTAGCAATTCTCCTAACCTGTATTCGAATTTGGTCCTTTGCTTCCTCAAAGGCTTTAAGGTGGGTGCTTCTCTCTTGAAGAAGTTTCTCGACTTTGTTTAGCAGCTTTTTCAGTTCTGCATCTTTCTGTTGAAAAAGGTGCTCTTTTATTAATAAATGAGAGACGAAACACATGAAACAGGCAAACAAGCATTTTTGTCCTAAAACTTATCTGATCCAGTGTGTTAATTGCTTTGGCACCCCCTTCTAATATCTCTGCTTCTCTAGGATTAGGAAATTGCACAGTATAGATTTTGACATGTAATAATGAAAATGGAAGGATTAGCTTGTAACCTCAAAGGCTTATTCCAATTATCTGTGCAAATTATTCAGAGTGAAGAGTACCATAATTGACAAAGGCAGCACATCTTCCTTGAATTTGAGAATGACCAGTTTAATGTCAGCAAAGTTTGAACTCATCTTTTTACTTGGTAATATACAATATGCATTGAATAAAACAAAACAGTTCTTTAAAAGGAATAGAGTGGAAAACATACATGCAAGGCAGTAATTAAAAAGCTAAGCACACTCTGACTGCTTGACTAAATTTCTGCAATTTTGAGTAAGATGAGGAAAAAAAAGTATGAAGGTCAGTTTACATTTACACACCATTATTATGGGAATTTGTGACATTGTACTAATAACTGAGATTACTTATAGTAACATTTTTACATGATGGACAATATAGTATGTGATATAGTGTGAATTAAAAATTCCCTTGGAACAACAGGTCTATTGCAGCCTAATTCATCATTTTGCTCATTTTATTCTTACCTGGCACTTGTGAACCTCTTTGCTGAGTTTTGAAACGTTTACATGATGAGATTGGTCTCTTCGGCTCTCTGCACAGTCTTTCTCATCGGTTTGACTTGACTGAAGGACAGATGTCAGTCTCTCATGCCAATCTTGCACTTTCTGTTTAAATGAAAGACTTGGAGACAGGCCAGAGATATCTGAAAGCATACCTGCAGCTTCCTTTGCCAAGAGGCAATACTGCCACACTTCATCTTGGTTCACTTTCTTTGCTGGTTCAGATATCTGAATCTGAGTGGACTGTTTGAAGTGAGATTCCTCTCCAACGTTTGCTCCTGTCTTCTCTGTTTCCATCTCTGTGTCCTTGTCTTTGTCTTTGAGGAGCTCTCTCAATGTTTGTACCTCATACTCCAGCTCCCCCAATCGAGCCTCATTGGGGTGCCATGTTGCAGGAAAGCATTTAACTTCTGTCTGGGTGTTTATTGCTCTTGGACAGTTGCGGATATGAGAAGCCTTAGATGCAAATTGGAGGACATTTAGAGTCTCAGCATCAAAGTAGTGGGAGGGGCTTACACATGCCACCATCAGCGTATGGGCGGCTCCTCCCAGTGAGTCACGAAGGAGACGGGTGATCTTGGCATCACGGTATGGTATATGTGCATTGCCAATGTTGTTACCACGACGAATTCGAGCAGGGTCAGAGAGGGCACGGATAACTTTACCAAGTGCAAGAAGGCCTGTGTTGATGTAAGCAGACTCTTTAAGTCGTGTCCCAGTGTTTCCAGTTTTTCCAGCATGCTCTGAACCAGCTAGGTCAACTAGACGGAGTTTGGAAGAGCGGACAGACTTAAGGGTGTTGTTGTTGCTCTGGCAACAGAAGTTGACCTGAAAGGTGAGGATGGTGTGGGAACGACTTGAGTGTTCATTCATTCCTGTAGCATCAGTGTGTCGCAGAGCATTTCCCATCTCTAGAAGACTGAGGAGCTCCTGTGCTGATGTAATAACTATTTCTTTGGCGCCCACCACAACTGAAATAAGAAACACACACACACACACACACAAAGACACAAAACAATGTTATTTGACCAGTGAGTCAAGAATGTCAATTATTCTTCCTTTTTCCACTACAAAGAAACCTGTGGTACAAAAGTAAGGCTCCAAGCTTGATGCGGGTATTATTGATGTGAGAAAGGTCTAATTAGTATCTAAAACGATATGATGCTTGACTGAAAGCCTCCCAAATTAATGGAAGTGCAATTCACTTTTGAAATACTCTATCACTACAAAAGGAAAACTTTTAGTTGCGATGAACTAGATTGAGAATTAATATATAAGTAAAGAACATGACATCAATTGTACTCTAAATGTTAAAACTAAACATATTTTGCCACACTTGCTAGCCACTCAGAAAGGCTTTTCCATTACCTGTGTTTCCTCTCTCATCATCTCTGATATGAAGCTCTTTGTGACTGGTGTTCAGCTCCAACAGGTCTCTTAGTTCCTCTTTGTACAGCTCAATATAGGAGACCGTCACTTTGGCTTCCACACCATCGTTGTTCTTGCTCTTCTCCCCCAACAGCAAGAACACATCCTGTACAACACGATCAATAATTCCTCCCTCTTCATCTGAGAGACGAAATTACACAATAAACAGTTATTAAGTGAAGTGATTAAGCAGCAATTAATATCCATTAGTGAGTTTCCACATCTGGATCTTTTAACGCTTACTTTTGTGACAAATAGCACCACCTGTGCCAACCTACCTTGGTTGCCGCCTCCCAGTGTGTATGTCTTGCCTGACCCTGTTTGCCCATAGCAAAACACGGTTGCATTATATCCGTTGATCAGATATTCCACCAGGGGCCGGACTGAGGCCTCGTACACCTCATCTTGGCTGGCTGTGGGTCCAAACGCGTGATCAAAAGAGAAGAAGCGGTCCGAGCCGAATACCACTTCTGTGGAGCCCGGCACCACTCGCACGCACACCTGGTGGCGGTGGAGGACTTCTTTGGGGAGCAGAGGGCGGACGCGGACCGCCACACGGACACAAACCTCCTCCATGAATATGAAGTACACCGACGTATTGATGATGAAGTTTTACGTAGTTCGAAGCATCTTATGACTGAGCTTTGGTAAAACACTGATTTTTAATTTTTTTTTTCGCGAAATGTTTCACAGCCAATAACTAAAAAAAACAAAACAAATACAAACCGTTAAACATAAGGATATGTGCATTTTTCTGCCATCGTCGTCAGTTATCAGGTTGTGAAATTTGCCCCTTTACGTTTGTTGTCGCTACGTGGTTGCCCAGGAAACCACCACAGAGGAAAGCAGGAAGTAGTGTTCAAGAAAGGAGGGAAACAGCGCCCTTTACCGAGTACGAAGAAAAACTGCTTTAAACATTTATTATTTCTTCGAAGCTCATCTGTACGTTTCTGTAATAATTGGCAATTTACTGAAATCTTACTTTTATGCTAAACTGTGTTTTATTAAGCATGATAAATACATGCTATATTCTTAGAGCTCATGACAAAATAAAACTGGCGTTTCAGTACTGAAATATGCAAAATTATATCATTCAACTACACCAATTTAATTTAAAATGAATTAAAGTATTATTTAAAATGAAATTCTTTTATACAAATATTACTTTACATAATGGTTAAATCAAATCCTGATTACTTGAGTTATTCATTCATTTTGTATACCTACAAAACCTTATTCAGGGTCACAGGGAGAGCCTATTCCAAATAATCACAGGCAAAAGGTAGGGATAAGCCTGAGACAGGTCATTAGTTCATTGCAGAGTCACAAATAAACAACCATTCACATTCACACCTATGGGAAATTTAGAATCATCAGCAAACCTAGCATACATGTGGGAAAAAGCAGGAGTACTGCAGAAAACTCACACAAGTGTAAGGAGAACATGCAAACTCCACACAGAAAGACTCCTTTCAGACCTGGTAGTTGAACCAGAAACTTTCTTGCTGTGAGGCAACAGTGCTAACCAGAAAGACACCATGCTATCTGATTTC
>JAOWBL010069808.1:0-18972 GCA_028564865.1 Zenarchopterus dispar
TATATATATAATGTGTGTGTCCAAAAGTAAAGTTCACGTGTGTAAGGCCTGGCAACTATGAGGTACAAAAAAAATAAATAAAAATTCCAGGTTATTGAAGAAATTCTGCAGTAAAGGTCCCAAAACTTGAAACAGACATTTGTCAGCTTCACTGAATATCTGCAGAACAAAGTTTCAGATCACATATTGTAACACAGGTGTCTTATACAATGTAAAGAAAAAAGATTAGTGTGTGTGTGTGTGTGTGTAGAGTTGATGATATAACTGGACACAAATGAGGTGACTGATGTTCGGAGAATCCAGCATCATCAAAACCTGACACCTTTTAGACTTGTGCCATCTCAAAGAAGCTTTGTATTATAATAAAAAGTCACTATCATTTAACCTTAATACAAACTAAAGACACATTGTGCATGTTTCAAGTAAACATAAATGCAAACTTACAAAACGTCTTCATCTGTCTTCAATCAGGATTTAAAATTGGCTGAAACAACAAAAGACCAAATCTAACAGATCTCTTTACTTTGCCTGAGTTTATCCAGACAACACGACAGAAACGCCAAAGATAATAGAAGTCACTCGTTTTCCAAGGAAACATGAGCAGAAGACAGAATATATAGAAAAAATCTGCTATGACTCATGAAATGTGGCCTTGCATGTATGTGCTTGAATATCAGCAACAGTGTTGTCGTCCGAATATCTCCTCATGAATGAATTTCTCGCTGGAAATGTTGCACTTGTGTTTTTAACCTAAGTTTTCTAGTCTGCGTTCGTTTGGCACAGTTACACGAGGAAAGAGCAGAAACAGACAGCAGCACAGAAGTTCTGCGACCTCTCCGCCAGATTTAAGGCCAAGATGGCTTTTTAACGGTCTGTTTTGACTGAAACATCGCAGCGACAGAACATGACGCACACGAAGTGAAGCTCACGCCGTTTCTGTTGCTCGTTACACTCACAAAAACAAAGTCTATCTTTAGCCGAGCCAACAAAAACGTGTGTGCTCTAAACACGCCTGACGTATCTGATACCACGTATCGGCTTCCTCCCTTTGGCAGGTGTTTCGTGCTCAGTGTCATCAGGCTGTAACCTTGTCTGTTCTGGAGCAGGTGATTATGAGAGAGAGGGCTGATGTAGTTTGAGTTGGCCACGGGCTGCTGGACGGTCCCGGTGTCAACCCACTGGCTGAACAAAGCTGAATCAAGGGGTCACTCAGTTCAGTCGAGGGCTGCTTCAGACAGGGGCATTGCTAAAAAGTCCCATTCAGCTATTAATGTGGAAACATGGATTATCCGCCGTCACCCTCAGGATCTGACAACCCCAGATGCTGAAGCTCTGGTTCTGTCTCATTACCCTCCGTCAGCATCTCTGATAAAGTTAACTCCTGATCAAGCTCAAGCACAGACTAACGTTGTTTGTGTCCTGCGTTGTGTCAGAGCTGAGGCGAAGGTGTTTCAGGATGATGTCGTTAACTTTAGGAAGACTGTCCTGGTGTACAGATGAAGCTTCTCGGGAAGTTGAGGGAGAAGACCCTGCAGCACCTTCCGTCCATTGTAACACTTGGTTTCATGTCTCTTCCGCCTTTCTTCCACCTTGGAGGTAACAGAGGTGGGACAAAGAGCAGCATGTGAACTAGCAAGCTGTTCGTACAGAAGCATCATCACTTAATAAAACAGCTCGGTTTTTCAGGTTGCTGGCTGTGGACTGTGGGGAGAAGAGTGCACGAAGAAAGCCCACACAGGTGAGGGAATGTTGCACCTTTCCAGGATCCCTGTGAACGCACAGCTGCAGGGTGGAGGCGGAATGAAGAAGCCTCCAGTGACTTCCCCTGGTTTGGACTCCTGAAGTCCTGCTGAAATTTTACATGCAGAAAAAAACTGCGTAACACAGTGAAGGGAAGGTAATAACCACAAAATGTGCACTTTTTAAATTTTGCCATAAAACCTCATGTGAAGCCCTCCTTTAGCACATGACAAAACAAATGTAATAGCCCATCTGCACTAAATCAACCAGTGCTGCTACTTCAGCGCTCTGTTATCATGAATTGTTGGCCTTATTAGGTATTTGCAGGTGGCTTCAAGAGCTGATCTACTCCATCACCTTCCAGAGTTTCCCTAGATGTGGCAACATTTTCAAAACGCCCAGATCTCTTTCCACCGTTAAAATCGGATCCGCTGTTCCTGCCTCGTCTTGCTCTCCCACGGAGGGTCTTGTGCGCCCAGCAGGACGGTCAGCTCCAGACAGATCCGATGGTAGGGAGGTGTGAATAGCTGAAATGGCTTGTCACCACAGGAGGCCACCACGGAAGAAGACGGATCGCGTCGGCTACTGTACAAGTCCTGACATCCTGGACCTCTCTGCTCCGGCCCAAACATTTTTACAGCCTACACATGTCAACATCAAATCCATGACGATGACTAGAAGACGCACAAAAACTTCCAGTTTTCATCACATGCTATTTTAAAACCCAGACTTTTCCTCTGAAGTCAGCATCTCTTCCAGGACATGATTCACACAAGCATGAAATCAAAACTTGTAACTATTTAGAGGACACATTGTGCTTTTTTTCCTCTGTCTCTCTTTTTTACGCTTTTCCACAGAATTGTTACAAAGACTACTGCAGCTGTGACGTTGCAGCTCAAATTGCTCGTTGATCACAAGATTATGAAAACGAAGGTAAAGGTTTTCCATATATAGTGTGAAATAATGGTAGTGCATTTTATTTTCTATATATTCTACTTTAAAAGAAAAACACCCCTCTGGTTTAACCTGCAACAGGATCGCCTCAGCAGAAAGTGGTCATTTTTTTGTTGCTTGGACTTGTTTTATTCCTGTTGGTTCATTCAAACTATTGTCCGTGTATTCTGAGAGCTTTCTTCTGTCGTGGTTTTAAGTTCGATGATGATAAAGTAGCTTTGTTTTCCAGAGCGTGCCTGGTTTCTCTCTGGGCTTCTCTACTCGGATCAGCCACCAGATGGCAACATTTTTTCACTTTTAGGAGAGACTTTTTGAAGCCTTCAGACTGTGAATGATGCTGTTTTGTGGTCCTGAACACCATGAAGGTGGAGTATTTATTCAGCTACCTGCACTGCAGAGGAACACAAGCGTGTTAACGTGTCATTTTTTACCATCATTTTAATTTCAATAATTTATGTCTGTTTACGGTCGATCCAAGTATGTGTATACCTTGTATGTTCAGCTTTAACCTCTAGTTTTTTGCTAACGGACTGTTAGTTATGAATTAGTATAATTTAAAAATCTGAAATAGATGGAAAGGCAGAAAAGTCAAGAGAGCCCAGCTGAAAGAGCAGAGCTGAGCATCTGTTCATTCATGCAAGCCTTCACAGTCTGTCCGTCCATCTGTGCATGGACTGACAGCAGAGGATTACAGGGTTACAGCATCCATCACCTGGTCTGCACCGTCTCTTCAGCGCACGCACATGACGCCACTGATTCAAAGCTTTACTCTGCTGCGGATGGCAGGTTTTGTGTATCAGTCAGCTATTATTGGCTCCAGATAAAATGTAATTCCAGAAAATGACATCTATTTTACACTTGAAGGTGTAATGTTAATGGATAAATATGTTTTTCTCCTGCTAAGCTGTGGGCTAACGTGGGGGATATCAGTCTCTTTGCATTCAAGTATCCAGAATCCCCGGACCACTGCTGGCGTTCAACACCTGCAGGACGGATGGCATTCCCCTCAGCCTCAGCTGTTCTGTTTCCTCATCAGCAAATGCTAGCATGCTAAAGCGCTAAATTAAGCCAATGAGCATGGCACACACTTGCTATGCAAAACATCAGAGTGTTAGCATTGTCACTGCGAGTCACTGACATTAACAAGAAGCACAATGCACCACTGAGCCTAAATATGGCTTCGGAGAGAAGCTGGAATGGCTGTGAACTGGTTTTATAATGAGTGCCATGAATGGAAATTTTAAAAAAAGTGCTTTAAATAAAAGAACTTCTCTACATTTTTTTAAGAGATGATGATAAAACAAACACGATAATGCAGTAAAATATAATAATCCTATTAATGATATTTTTAAATAAGCTTTCTCTCTTCTTGATTGCATTCCTCATCTTTTTATTGCCCATTAACTTGAGTATAATTTATCATTTCCAGATGCAAATAAATCCTACCCCGTCGTCAGAGGAAAATATACTGAATATAAATATATTGAATATATAAATGAAAGAAATATGCTTTGATATCCCCGATTATCTCCTAACTAATCAGTGTTGCATCCTGTTTTTCCTGAAATGCAAACTGTACGTTGGTGAATAGACCCTGCACTAAAATTAGGGGTCATCCTATCTCCAGAGCTGTAACGCTGAGGACAAGGCAGGAGCTGTGCTGTAGTTTGCCTCAGGATTTATTTTTCCAAGTATTTAAAGGGACTTTCCGGTGATGAGTGGAGCGGAGCTGTGGTGACATGTACGTCTGAGGAACTTAAAGATCTTTCAGACACTGAAACCATCATCTTTTTCCTTTTAAAGGATGCGGTTTGAGTTGCAAGTAACAGCTCCAGATGTTAGTGATTACAAGAAGATTATTGGGAGAATTTTGCGTTATTGCATTCACTGCATTGTCTTTATTGCACAAACAGTTGCGTCAGAGTTTTTTGTCGTCTTGAGCAGATTTTAAAAACTGCTCTGTTTCTACTTTTACAAAAATAACAGCAAACTTGGAGCAAAATCCAGTAAAGTTTCTGGATCATCTTCATCCTTGGAGCAAATCTATGTGGATGCAGTCTGTCCAACTTTTACAAAACATTTAAAAGTATAATTACGTGGTTTGCACCTTTCGCTCCATTTGGCCCTGCAGGTTTGCACCATGTCCAGTTGCCCAGCAACCTCCTTAATAAGCTGCTCAACGGGTCACTCTTGAGGATCATTTGCAATTCAAACTGTAATTTTAGCACAACCACTATTATAGCATGCCCCGCAGCATCTAGAAAAGTCGGTAAAATCAGCAAATACGTTTGAATCATAAACAAGCAGATGTTATTTCTGTGCAGTTACTGAAGTTAGTGCATCAGAAACGTCCGGAAGCTTTTTATTGGCGGACTAATACGAGGGATCAGGTTCTTATTATCTAGCTGTGGTCGGATAATGCCAGCCCAGCTCGCCGCTTTGGTTTTCTTTCTCAAGGGGAAATGAGTCAATTTCAGTGATACTTCCACACAGGGCTTCAAACAGGATTTGTGATTTTTTTTTTTCTTCCCCCTCTTGAAGGATCATGACTAAGAAAGGAGTTTAATGAATTTAATCCAGCATACCCCATCAACCTGAGTAAAGGTCTCCATAGCCACAAATTTATTCAAAAGGAAGTAGATTATTAAAGTGCAAATCAAACCACTTCAGAGGCAGCTTTTAAAAAGAAAACAACAACAAAATAAAGGCAGACAAAGGCTGAACAGAAGTCAGATGAACCTCACAGTTAAGAGATGAGCTCATAATATTTATTTACACATTCATTTATGAAGAAAATTTTCATGATATTCATTTTGAGATGTTTAAATGTCTTATTGTGCTAATGACAGTGAAACTGCATTTTCAAGTGTCGCAGCAGTGTAACCCCGACAGAAAGGACATCAATGATTTTCTTTAGTTCTTTCTCCAGATAGGTCAATAATCTGTGATTGTGCCGCATCCAAGCAGCAAACCAGTACTTCACAGAGAGCTGAGTCATGTTTTTAAACAAAAAAGGCATGCCAGTCTTGTACAAGCACTGCTGCAGTTTGGTGCACCAACTCACAAAGAGTCATGTCAGGTGAAGTAAAACCTACTCATTTCGTTTCTCATGAATGTTGCAGGACAGGTGGCTGTAGCTTGTTTTAGCTTCAAAATCACATATTTACTAAAGGTCTCTGTAAATGCCTGACTCAGGAAGAAAGCTGAACCTCCTCTGTTGGGGGCTGCAGTTATTGTGGGAGTTGGACCCTGTGAAACCCGTTTCCCCGCCGCTCTAGTTATCAGCCGTTCAGGCAGTCGTTTGTCGTACCAAACCCTACATGGAGCTCAGCTCATACCCACGCTGCACAAGTCTGACCGAACACATGCCAACCCTCTCAAAACCCCGCCCTTTTTAGAGTCGGAGTCAAAGCGAGTAAATTTACTGTCAAAGGGTATGACATTGACATTTCCCGACTCTGTAACGCTCCTGTCCTGTCCTCCTCCACACTGCACTTGTTAGCTCTCAACGTGCCTCACTTCTCTTGAAGAAGAGGCACTGCAGGAGACAAAATGTTAGTGGGTCGTCAGAAAATAGCCTGATAATTGGCCCCGTCATGTCATGAATGTGAAAACCTCACAAAGAGCCATACTAAAGCCTCTCTTCTCTGCTGGCTCCATATCTATAGCAACAGAAAACACAACGAAGCGCAACAATGGAAGCTTAAGCGCAACGCAGAGTGCTCGGGGTGGACTTGATCGGACCGTTTTGTTTTTTTCCGGTGATCCATATTTAGCATCCTGCAACCACCTGTGCCACTTTATCGAATCATGCTACATATGCCAAGAATTTTCAAGACCAAAGCTGAGCCCTCGGTAGGAATACGGAGCAGAAATAGCAGCAATATGTGAGCTGGCTGGCATGGAAGAGACGTCTGTACAGATTTTGTTTATACAACATGTCTCCACAAAGCAAGATAAGCTTGACAGAGAGCAGGCTATGCTTTGTTGGGATGCAAATTTAGCTGCGGTGGATCAGGTGTTGTGTAATCTAGTCTGGTTTACAAGGAATCCATTATTGTTGTGGAAGGAGCTGGTGAACATGTTTGGAAGTGTTTGCTCTCTTTCACAGAGATGGATGGGTTTCGGACAACCATGTTTTCAAAAGTGGAGGTAAAGGCAAGGTTAAGAATTACTTGACTTATTCTAAGACTAGCAGAAACTTCCATTTATACCTTTTATTGTATCTGCTACATCAGCATTTTTTCTTAATCCTGTGAGTTGAAACTATGCCACATTTGAAAACAGTGTTAAAAGATCATCCAAAGTTAAAACAACCCCAGTCGATTCTCAGGAGTGAAAACTGTCATAAAGGACTTAAACAATGTCAGTATTAGTATATCGGTATCAAAAAGAGGATAGGTTTTAGCAGTAAAATGTCAGTTATTTCTAGCTCAAGGGCCAACAGATCTGCATCAATGTAAATTTCTATCTTAAGCCTCTGAAAAGACTTAAAAATGTCATTTCACTGAGGTGACAGTGTGGATGGGATTGCCACAGACAGACCCACATCGTTTTAACTTTGTAAGTGAAAGGGCTTGTTTGCATGAACGTCTTCATGTGGTTTCTGCTGTCTTGTTATAAAACTACTTTGATTCACGTTGTTTAGCTTTAACTTTTTTTTTTCTTCAAGGCTCTTTTCTGGGAACTGCTCAGAGAGCTGGTTGTGCAAAGAAGGATGCCGAATAAACATTGTGGACAACAGTGAGCATCATCTTCAGAAGTGAGACTTTTAACAACAGCCAGAGGCTTCTTCAGATCCGCTGCCGCACAAGATCCTCCCTGCCCACAGCATACCCATCCACAACTCCTTAAAGAAACGTAGATACTGACAGGTACTGGGGGAAAAATCCCTTTAGGGATTAATGAACTGAAAATACTTTACATAAACAAAAACTATTTGCATTGCATGATAATTTGTTGTATGTGGAGACCTGCCAAAAATATCCTCCGCTGTGCTCTGGGTCCCAACATTTTCTGCTGCATCATGGAAAACATTTCTCTAGCAAAGAAATCCAACTATAGCAGGGCCTCATTGTATATTTAACACAGGACATACAGTACTGACGGCACTAAATAAAGTTAAGGTGGTCACACATCTGCACCTCCAAGTATTATTGATGACTGATATATACATATATATATATGTGTATATATATATATATATATATATGTGTATATATATATATATATGCATATATGTATATATATATATATATATATATATATATATATATATGTATGTATGTATATGTATGACAGAGAGATGAATAGATATATATACAGTTTATAAGTGGATAAGGTTAGGGTTGGAGTCCCACTCCCTTAGGTTATTCTTCATTAGGTGTCAGTATGGTGGTACTATTGAAGATAAATGAGGTTATATGTGTAATACGCTGCAGCATGAAGGACTTCCAGGGATATGTTCAACATGATTGTACAATATGTGTTCTGTGCTTTTCTCAGCATTTTTCATATTGATCTTGTCCTTTAATAACATCATCGTCGTATTCTTCAAGAGCTTTCTGCTTTTTAATCGATTTTTCTACCAATAAGGCATCAGTGTGTGACATAAAAGTGACAAAGACATGTAAAAGAAATATTGACCTTCATTACCGTTAGAGATCGTAAAGCAGCAGTTCCTTAAGGATAGAAACAACCATTTTACTTGCTTGATGCAACATCCAATGACTTAAAGGTAGGGTAAGCAATTCTAGCTGCCCATTTCATTAAGTACACAGTAAAAAGATCGGTCTTCACACACTGGCCAGCCAGCCCCCCATAAGCATAACATGGAAGTCCCTACGATCGAATATGGACATCTCTATTCTTGTGAATGGGGAGAGTTTTCTTGAAGAGCACTGGGAAGGGAGGAGAAATAACTAGCCTCCATCTGCTGTTGGTGTTTGTTCAAATATCAACAGACCTGACATAATCCAGAAATCCCTTACCCTTCTGTTAATGAGCCAGTCCACCTTAACAGGTTATGTGATTTAAGTGAGGATGTTTAAAGTCGGAGATTGTTTTGCTTGTTGGAAGTCTGAGGCTCCAGCTAACATCGTCTGCTGACCCTCTTCGGTGCAGCTCAGTCATCCATCACTTATGCTCCACGGTGAACTGATGCAGCACAAGCACACCTCACTTTTACGCTTCCACTGAGATGGGTGCCTGCTGTGTCTGCTGCAGCAAATTTAAGTGTTTGCAAACAACTTAAATTATATATGGGGAAAAAATGATGCACTTGAAGTCCAGTTGTTTCCATCGTCGAGGCCTGTGCGTCGCATAAAGGCGTCTGAACTCAGCCTGACTAAACAAGAGGAGCTGATTAATGATGGTTTAAACAAGTTTCCCAATCAAAAAGTGTATTATTTTTAACTGTTAAGAGTGGCTGCACATAATAATCACTCTGTCTGAGCCTTTCAGGTTTTTCTGTCTTCACTTGCTCTCAGGGGCCTCACCCCACCTGATCCTTCAGTGCCCACCCCGCAGGACAAGCTGATTTCAGCAACCTATTTTGACTTGATTTGAAGGCTGCAGGTCAAGCTGTGAGAAATGGAGAAGACCAAGTGCGGATGTGCACGGGGGTCCTCCCAGAGCTCTGAGCGGTAGATAGTCTGTGAGGGAAACAAGATCCCCACAAATGAAGTCCACATCCTGTTAGTACTGGTCAAGCCCACTTCAGCCACCTGCTTCAACTATTTTGAAGGAAAATTTTAACTTTTCAACTAGTGCTCAAAGTGATTTGATTTCTTTAAGCTTCAAACTCAATAATCTGACGTGACGTGGCCCTCCAAGCCGACCTCCTCCCTGGTGCATCGTGTCACTAGAAGAGGTCTTTTCTGTTTTCTGAGTTTCCCAAGAGGACCAAAGGTGCAGCGATGCTGTTTTTCTTCTGGAAGCTGTCGTGTTTGTGCAGACAGGCTGTTCTCTTTCTGACATAACTACTGTTGTCACAAATCAATGCTGGAGGAAGTCTTTTGTGTTGCTTTTCAGCATCTTTGGTCAAAAGCGAAATGAGGTGGAACCCCAAATCAGAAAAGGTAAGCAAAATGTTGAAAGTGAAAATTTCTTAAAAAAGCCTCATTTGTGAAAGTTTCTTTGATTGTTACTGCTTTTGCAGACAGCATGAGAACAAGATGCTGGTAGCAATATATGTATTTTTTAAAATCTGTTCTCAATATGTCTCCCAAAAAAAGGGAGAAATGTAATGCTTGTAAAGAGGTGAAAGTAAAAAGTGATCATTATTTTTAACAGCTCATTTGTTTTGAAAGCAGTATCCATTGAAAGTAAATTTATTTGATGGTCAAGGGTGGGCGGAGATCTCCACTTAGTCATCAGCTGCTTTAAAAAGTTTTGGAAATGCATTAGCACTTCTGAGATTTTTTTCTTGTTTTTCTCTTCATAAATTTGACAGTTTAATTGTCTAATGCAATGATAGTGCTGAAGGACATCATGTACGTCTCTTGGCGACACCATTGAGAAAATGGCGTTTTCTGACACCCTGATCTCGAGACGGACCATTCCCTTTCAGAAGTTTGGCTCTATTTTTGTACTATTTATCACAAATTGTCACTTGAATTTTGCATTTCCCTCAAGTTGTCCACCACTTTTTCCAGACTAAAGCTGATCTCATCTTCTCCAGACGTCTAAGGAATACCGATCACCTTGTTCCATTACAGCTGGATCCAAAAGTGTAACGTGACCCTTTCATTGATTCCTGTGAGGAAACACTTATTCCTGCTGGCGCCCTTCCACATAGATTGAATGTCCTGTTCAAGGACACTTCAGCTGGTCTTTGGTAGTTGTGGAAACATATGTCAAATGGACATAAAGACATTTATGAACTAAAACCTTCTCATCCACATTTGGTGCAGATGTTATGTGTTTGATGGTTTCCCTAAGATATGAAATGAAGATAATCAGAGATAATGAAAAAGCACTTAAAGCTGAACTTCTTCAAGTATCTCTGGGCTGGGTTTTACAGGCTCATTATCACACACACCCCGATCTTAGCGTGACACACACCACCCTTCTCTGCCCATTGATAAATCAAACAACAATAAAGCCTCTGAGCCAGGCTCCCTAATCCAAGTTACAGCTGGTGAGGCTCAAGGTGCCAGGAGGTTTACCTTAATGCGTTTGCTGTTTAATGACCCCTGCCCCACTACCCTCAAACTGTCAATCACCCCTGGAGCAAAGACAAGCTACAATTATCAATAAATTATCTGTATATACAGATTGAATATCATTCTATAAAATGTCATATATCATCTGAGATCTTATTAATATAATATTTAATTTAATATTTAAGGGTAGCTCTCTAGCTTCCTCCCACAGTCCACAAACATGTATGTTGGGTGTTTGCCAACTCTGAATTGCCCGTAGGTGTGAGTGTGAGTGTGCATGGGTGGTTGTCTGTTGGCCCTGTGATGGACTGGTGACCCATCCAGGTGAACCCCTGCCTATCGCCTGGAATGTAACGGAACCAATGGGTATAGAAAATGGATAATATTTAAAAAACAACAACAATTTGCTGAAAGTAAATATCAAACAGAATCATGTAAACAAGAGTTTAAACTTAAAACTACACCATAAAACAACCTCTACAGAAATAAATCCATAAATCTAGTCAAAATGATCTTATTTTAAGAAAAAGTATCTTTCTCAATGAGGTAAGAAAGATTTTCTTGGCTAGAATTCTTAAGCCTAGGAAAATAGTCTAAAATAGTCTTCTTGGACTTTCTTGGAAACGTTTTTGCAGTGTGTTACAGTAATTTTCATACATATGGCTTCAGGTTATATTTTTAGACGCAAGAGTGGACTTTGTTGAGTGGAAATGGTTTTCCAAGCCTGGGTCTTGGGTCGCCCAGTGACATGATGGTTTGTCATGCGGCGTCTCCTGGAGGTTCACTGGCCACATGAACCCAGCAGCAGGTTCAAGCCTTGTACTTTTTGGTCAAAGATGCAAAAAGAAAAAAAAAAAAGGTTTACATGAATTAAATGAAACTTAATTTTATGTTCCATATTATAAAAATCTTCCTAACTTTTCTGCAAATTTATGTTTATTTAGAAGTATACTTCATTGAAAATAAGAGTTTGTCAGTCCATTTTCAGTATTTTAAACTTTGCTTTGACTTATCCTGGATTATTCTTTATTTCTCAGTTTTTTCCTCACCTTATTTTGGAGGATTGTTAATATTTAAAGTTGTACTAAGACTCATCCTTCATTAAGGCAGTTTTGGCTGTAATGAACTGTTCAGATGCACAATCTTGGCTTGTGTGTTCCTTCTGGAAGTTTCCATCATTCTTTTTAGCAGAACCACTCATTTAAATGTGTCTCCAGAGATGCTCGGCAGGGTTCAAGTCAGTCTAAACTCTGTCTTGATGATCCTAAGACTTCTCCCGAGTTTCCTGAAGCCACTCCTGTGTTTTTTGTGAGATCCTGAGCAAAATCCCTTTTATGCATCTCTCTTTCTATGCTGACAAGTCTTGTTTCCTGTCTGGGAAAAATGTTCCCATAGAATGATGCTGCCGCCACCGTGTTTACCTGTAGTGATTGCATTAATCAAGTAAATTAGTCAGTATGTGGTTTCTCCTACAAAAGCTGCAGAAAATTGAGGACAGATTCCATTATCAAATTTCATTATCAAATAATCTGATTTTTTTTTGTCACTGGCTCAGACTTGCTCACTCACACCATTTGGTCATTTCCCATCAGGCTGTCACGTGTCTTAGTGATGACTGGCTTCTGTCCGACCTCCGAACCTCACAGTCCCATTCATAATGACCAAAGTCCATCGTCCTCAGTTTGGCAGCTAATCTAGGAGCACTTTTAAACTTATTTACTAAACTCCAAAATACTTTTTTGCCACCATTTTGTCACATGAGGAAAATATTTTCTGTTTCCATAATATTGCACTAGATAAATGTATACAAATGCTCAGCATAGCTAAACAGACACCCTGCACTTCAGCGTTTTGGGCTTCTGGACATTAGCCATCCTGAACTTCATCAAGTCTTCGGGCTCTTTGTTGTCCTGCAGCTGATTACTATCTCAGCACCAGCAGGCTGCAGCTCTCCATCTCGCTATCGTACGTACCGAAACAGATCAACCTGTCACTTCCAGTCTCAGACTACAGCCCCGGCCTTTTAAAGCTACATCTGGACGGAGCCTGCTGGCATGTCCTTCTGTTGGACCAAATATTTATTCACAAGAGGAGACCTGTAGGAGTGGAGGGGGACTGTTTCGACACCTGTTGATTCATTTCATGTTTATTGCCGGCCGTTAAATGTGAAAGAAAAGGGAGGAAAGGGCCTTCCTAGAGTCCAGTGTGACAACTTCATGATTGTGAGTTGATGACAGTAACATGTACTTAATGCAGCTGTAGATTTTAACCATGAGCTTTTTTTTATTCGTAATCCATAATCAACCTTAGCTGAAGTTAACATACGGGCTTGCCCTGACATTTGACTGTTGTCTAGCGCTCCAACTGCCCTGAGTGAGTTTCCAAACTGAGCCTCGAGTCTAGGCCTGGTAACCTGACCCCTTCCCTCCCTCAGTCGGCCTCGGTGCACTCAGTTACTGTATGCTGCAGGTTCTCATGCACATGCTGCCCTTTGGAAATTCCCTGGCCGCAACCAATCCGGCCTGTCCTGTAACACCAATGTCCACATAAGACAGTATCCCACTGCACCGAAGAGCATGAATTATCACCTTCAGCTTTGATGTGATAGACAAATTAACCACGGGGTGTGCTGCCAGTGCCAGGATGGTGTCATATTTTGCTCTTATCAGCAAATCCAGCAGATGATGAGTGACTGCAAAAGAGTGCTAAAGAAAAAGTAAGACTTTGAGCAAAAACGCACAGGAAGCAAATGCAAATCAGTGAGACAGAAATTAAGATAAAAAAAAGTTGAGATCTACTGTCTTTTGATCAGATAAAGCACTACCAATTAGAGCAAATTCAATCCATTTAGATTAAGTTAAGATCAGCCAGAATTCACTGTGACCCCCAGAGACGGCGGGCTTCTCTGGTCTTTAATCTCTATATCTGTCCAATTAGCAGCAACCTCGAAGAAAAGCTACCACAATGCAGATTATGTCCAAGTAAGTGTCTGTTCTGAAAATCCACTCAAGCCCACAGCATCTGCTCAATAACCTCTCTATTTGCAAAAATACAGACAGAAAGGAAAGTTTTTATTACAACTGTAACATATTTGCAGTATTTAAAGTGGCATGGTGAACAGCAGTGATTTTCTTATGTGGAAAAAGAGATCAAATCATTTGCACATATTATATCACATAAAGACCCCACACAGTCACGTGGGCATGCAGCCTATTATATTTGTTGCATGCTTCCAAAGGAGAGATATTGTGTCCTTTGTGCATACACACAAACACACGCATTTATCCTGACACACGCACCCAGACAGCTTCACTAGTCTTACCTCTCGCAGCAAAGCTTTTAGCCTCTGCAGTGGCCTCCTTCCTTCTCCTTCAGCCTCCCAGCTCGGATGAAGAGTTATCCTCTGTGTGAATGCAGCGACAGCAAGTGTCCCTTCTCTCTTCTCCGTCTCGTCCTCAGCCGGCCCCTCGTACAAATCCAGGTGAATGTGATCAGCAGGAGAGAAGAGGAGCGTGTCCTTAAAGACTGAGGGAGCTGCTGCTGCTGCTGCTGCTGCGAGTGTGATGATGTCTGTGGCTGGTGACTGTGAAGACAGACTGAGTGTGAGGAGGAGGGTGGGCAGAGGGGGAGAGACAGGAACTGCCATGCAGATATCAGCCCTGTTGCGGTTAAATTTAAACCACCCTCCCTTCTGACACCTTGAGCTCTGGCTGCTCTTCCTCCCCAGCAGAGTCAGAGCTCTGACGGTGCCATATGGCCCACCGACAGAAGACTGAACCCCTGGGACTCTGGGACTGGCTGTGAAGAAAGAGCAAACAAGGAGGATAGAGGGAGTAAAGTGATGGCATTTTATGCAGTTTTGGAAGAAAATGTTGAATTGGTGTCGCATCATTTGGATCAGCATCGCTGATTGCTGTGCTGTTCAGACTACGGGACTTGCTCTTGTAATCAGAAGTCTTGAAGTTGCTGTGGTGTTCACATTATGTGACTGACTGGTGACTAAGGTTGTATGTCTGGGATACCACAGGTAATTTCACATACTGACCGAGACATGTGGCTGGATTTCCTGTTTGGAGCCATTGCAGAAGTTGAAGAGCATGCAGTTCCCTCAGTGACCACTAGGAGCTCCAAAAATGAACCAAATTTCCATAGATCGCCATGTTAAAACATTACAAATTTACAGCTAATATAAACAAAGTATGATGCAACATGCAATGTTAGTTCTTATGACTAGATTTCACATATATGACCACTGTATGGAAGGTAACTTTTTATGTACCCCATCTGTTAAAGTTAACTCAAAGCAGAAATTAAGATAAAAATAAGGGTAGTTTTGAGGGACAGCTGCATAGCAGCAAAAATGCTAGTTCCTGCTAAAGGAGGAACTGAAGTCAGGTGGGAAGGCTCCAATCAAATGTTGGGCTTATGCCTTTTTGACTGCAGTAAGCAGAGACAACATCCAGTTTTCTTTATACACCATAGATCCATTGCGTAGGGGGGTGCACATAAGGACAAAATCCTGTATATTGAATGCAGTGACATAGGGGAGTGATATTTGTTTTGGCTGGATAAGACCTTTGGACAAATTTGTTTGGCCAAGCTGAATGTATTGATGCACTACCCAGGGTCAACACCTTCCTGAGATGGTTTCCAAAGGTGTTTTCCAGGTTTCATCACTTTCCTTGGATAAATGGTATCTATGTAAAGTAATGCAATTGATCCAATCCACATGGTGGACACAGGCTAGACACTACACGATCTCTCAGCTCAGCTCCAAACTGCATCCAGTAAAACATGAAGGAAGCTTCTCCTTCCTTCTGGTGACGTCAGCCCACTCTCTGCTCTCACTGACTGTAGCTTGAATTGGACTTTCCTGACTGCTCTACATAAAGCATCCTAAATATCCTTCACATATCAGAGAAAAGTCCTGCCACACATCAGAGAGTGTTTTTAAATTGTTTGCACGTATTGATCAAGTGCTGATAGGTGATTGTGCACTGACTACTCACCAAACTCTGCAACAGGTTTGGTCTTAGTGATACATACTGTTGGACTCTACATAGAAGATTTAAACTGTAGGATAACAGCTGGTTCCTCACGCTAACTTCAAAGGGATTTTTGGAGAGGGGTGGGCTTGCACCAGAATTGTTGTCTTGTACTTTAAGCTGCAGCTTCTTTTCAAGCTTTGAAAAGAAGCTGGATTATTTGTGTTGCAGTGGTTGAGTCACAGTCTCAGCAGACATCAGAGCTGCAGTACAACTATTGTTCACTTCAGATAGTACGCAGGGCTCTGATTTAGATTTTTTTCTTTTCTCTTTTCCTAACTGAGGCTTCTTCTCGCTCGATATGAAATATATGAGAGCAAAGTCATCAAATAAAGCCTGACCTGTCAACGTCTTTGAGTGCGTGCACGTGAAAGACCTGAATTGTTTTGCGATTCAGTCAGAGCTCTTCAGCTGTCCTATAAATGTCCGTCCCAGCCCTGTCTTCCTTCACTTCACTTCACCCAGGCGTGTATGTGTGTGAGAAGGAGTGTGGAATTAAAACCATGTTTTCACACTTCTCGTTTTGATGTAACATTTGAAAATAAAAGGAAAAATGATTCCAGCAGTGACATGGTTTACATTTAAGCCTTTTACATGGAATTGTGATGGAGAAGGGAAACTATTCTACAAGGAGAAAATGACGTGTGAAACTTCTTAAACCTCTTCTTCTCAGCCTGCAGTGGAAGAACGAAGTTGACTCAGCAGTTTTTAATTCTGATACACAATTTTGCCTCAGTGTTTAAGAGAGAAAAACACATTTTGACAACTGTTGTCATAGGCAACAATGCTGACTGAGTTTGCTTCGAGTCTTTGACGACACTGAGACTCACTCCTTACACCAGAAGGAACGTCCTGCGGTTATGGAAAGCTTGATACACTATTTTGGAAACATCGAAGTCATCCAGGTCTGCATCAGGTAAGCAAAACAACCGAGGAGATTAACTCCTATAATTTTAAGACACATCCAGCAATACTTTATTAATACTAGAAAGACATGCAAACTGGAATCTTCCAGAGAAAAATATGATCGAACATAATCAGCAACAATGAGTGGTAAGAATAAGAGCATTTATGTGCTTTTATTGTGAATAAAACTCAAGGATTTAGGACCAAAACAAGAAAAAAATATTCATATGTCAGGTCCTTCAAAAGGAAAAATAGTCAGCTTGCTAGGGAGCATGGAGATTGGATTCTGGATCAATGAAAAGGTCATGTGGTCTGATTTACCGTGTGATGGACACATCAAGAAAAGAAGAATTAATTGATGAACCCGTCACGCCTGTGTTTATACCATGTGAGCCTGTCGGGGAGTAATACGATGCAGGGTAGCCTCTGCTGGTATCTTGAATGACCAACTGTTTTGTTTTTTAATCCTTTGAGGTTGAGGCATATTTGTGTCACCAATTCAACATTCATTATCTCCGTCGACATAAAGCGCTGAGTCAGTCAGTGACCGATGAGATCCCGCCTCCCCGCTGTAGACTGACACAGTGCTGATTTCACCCCCATTTCAGAATTACAACCACAACAAGAAAAAGTGCAACTGAGTAAGATGGTTCGAAAAAGGAGATGATTTTAAAAATGATAGTGAGAAAAGAAAAGTGGAACCGAGAAAGATGGCTACAGATTCTGGGTTTTTGAGCATCAAATTGACACCCTAATATCCTGAGATAGTAATGGCAGGATTCACCTCGCTCATATTGGGAAAGAGGGATTGAGGGAGCATGAGATGTCATATTCCCAGATGGACTGTACTCAGCTTTTCTCTGCCAGGATACACAGCACTGAAGCAGCAGTCACTCACATTGTACCCTTGAGATGTCTTTTAGGGCTGAAGTTCACACATCTGCGCGTTAGAGGTGGAATAAAAGGTTCAACCAAACCTGTGTCCACCACCAGACCAAGGGCGGTCCCTGGATCTGCTGTGTTTTTAAGTGCATGGACCTTTAATACCCAGATACGACACTGACAGACTGGAACCAGGTGCGTTAGACAAGTCGATACGACGAGCTGGTCCCTGAGCGTTTTTTTCAAGTGCTCCTTTGAGAACATCTGAGATTCCCTGAGCAGGCATGCACACCACCATTGAAACCGTCCAAATCCATGAATCCTGCTCAGAACCTGCAGACATTCCTCAAAGATGACGTATTTAAGTGTTTTTCCCTATATGATGGTCCTTCTCTGGCTTTTTACTGTTTTTTTTCTTTTCTTTTGAGAACATGCTAAATTGCTGTGCAGATTACTTTGTGATTGATTCCCACCTCAGTTGAGGCTTGACAGATTTTATTTATCCTCTCAATAAATCCATGCACGCAGTCTCAGATGAATTCCCTTTAGCCTGACTTTGCTGACTAACAGCAGCTTCAGACGTGGACGTAAAAGGGGCTGTCCTCATCATTGATCGCACTTAAATCACTCTTATTGATCATCTCTGTTTAATGTCCAATCTTAGTTCTGTTTGTCGATGTTCTGGCTTCTGATCTAAGCTGTGAAATAATGGAGTGGGATTGATTATGGATTTGTTGTTCAGTGCAAACAAGGCAAGAAAAAAATCAAACCCTAATGGGTGTGAATGTAGTTATTACCACATTAAAAACATATTTAACAACATACATGGTGCATATATAATCTATTATGAAACTACATTCTTTCATGGTAAAATTTTACGTCTAAATTGCTTTATCCGAAGAGCTTTGATTGAAAAGTTGATATAAAGAACCAGTAAAGTATTTACAGAACACAACTTATTGTGTTTGGATCAGTGTCGGAAACTTTACACTCCTCACTAATCACAGACATTAACCTGACTGACAACTCTGAGGGCAGAAAGTGCAGAACCTCGAGTCTCCGCTCACACGTAGTTGTGTGTGTGTCACTGGGTTTATGTCTCCATTTGTGTTTGTGAACCGAGGAAAAATAGTTTGGCTAGTTTGAGTCACCAAGATGAGAGAGTTTAAGATTTTTGAAAAAATAACCGAAGTAAACCTTCAGAGAGTCAGATCTGAGTGGAGGGATGTTTTATATGTTAATCGACATCCGTGAGTGTTTTAGGACCTAAATGTTGTGTC
>JAOWBL010069809.1:0-17017 GCA_028564865.1 Zenarchopterus dispar
AGATAGATAGATAGATAGATAGATAGATAGATAGATAGATAGATAGATAGATAGATAGATAGATAGATAGATAGTTTGTGCTGTACTGTTCTGTGGCAGAGGTGCACCCTGGGTAAGTTGCATTGGGAATAATAAACAACTCCAAATATGGACATCACTGGGGGGGTGTGTTTATAGGTCACATACTCCGACTTTATAAAACACCTTTTTGTTTTGTCATTTTATGTTTTTTCTAACCAAAGTGTGAATCATTTTATATTACATGTTTTTCTTAAACCTGAAGTAGCAAGAATGGCTCAGAACTCACAAAAAGACCGTTTTTTTCTGTTGTTTTGTTCTTTAAAAGGACGAATGAACTTTGAACTGTGACTTATTTTCATTAGGATAGACAGGAAGTGAAATGAAAAAAAATTAAATCCAATTTGACATTTCTGAGTCCTTTTTGCTCAGGTTTGTCGCATGTAGTTGGTGAAAACAGGAAAAAAATCATTAGATGAAATAAATAAGATATAAAATATAAAACTCTATAACACACATTCTTATCGCCTCTCTAAGTTTTAACAGGAATAAAAAAAAGACTAAATGCTCTGTTGAAAGGGTTCAAATCAAGCGCTCATTTCACGTGTCGCCCTGGAAACCCGAGTTCACACGTGTACCCTGAAGGCATCTACAGGCGTCTTTGAGTGGGGGTCGCTGAGATGAATTGTGGGTGTTTTGCGTCCCTCGCTTGTGTCAGAAACCTTTCAGGGTTTTTTTTGTGATGACGGTCCGCCCTGTGTGACCCCGACCTGAAACACAGCCTTCAGAGGTGGGGCCGAATCTGGTGTGCAGCTGTTTGCAGCTGTGCACACATGTTAGCGTTTTCTCGTTGTTTGGTAACCAGCGGCAACCTGTTATCGATGATTCTATCACATGAAGCCATCGTCATCACAGGAGCTGTCAGAGCTGGCAACCACGCAGGCGTCCTGTTCCCCTGGTGGGAGGGCCTTTAACCCGCTGTTCGATGGTATGATGAAGGTGTAGGAAAGGACGAAACTAAGCACCGGACGTAGCCATGACGACGAACACGATGTTGAGCCACCTCCCCTCTCAGACTTTCACACAACAAAACCGGACAAAGATTTTACAGAGAGACTCCAGGAGCTCGCTGAGTGACTGCAAAAACAGCACGGTCATCCCCAGCCGTGCAACAGTCAGCAAACTGGTCAGCCAGGCGCCATGATGATGTCATCAGTCTGCAGACTGGTCAGCCAGGCGCCGTGATGATGTCACCGGTCTGCAGACTGGTCAGCCAGCCGCCATGATGATGTCATCAGTCTGCAGACTGGTCAGGCAGCCGCCGTAATGATGTCAGCGGTCTGCAGATGCGTGAAACAGCCATGATGATGTCACTGGTCTGATGATGTCACCGGTCTGATGATGTCATTGGCCTGATGATGTCATCGGCCTGATGATGTCACCAGTCTGATGATGTCACCGGCCTGATGATGTCACCAGTCTGATGATGTCGCCGGTCTGATGATGTCACAGGTCTGATTATGTCACGGGCCTGACGATGTCACCGGTCTGCAGATGTGTAAAACAGCCGTGATGATGTCACCGGTCTGATGATGTCACCGGTCTGATGATGTCACCGGTCTGATGATGTCACCGGTCTGATGATGTCATCGGCCTGACGATGTCACCGGTCTGCAGATGTGTAAAACAGCCGTGATGATGTCACAGGTCTGATGATGTCACCGGTCTGATGATGTCATCGGTCTGATGATGTCATCGGTCTGATGATGTCACCGGTCTGATGATGTCATCGGTCTGATGATGTCATCAGCCTGATGATGTCATCGGTCTGATGATGTCATCGGTCTGATGATGTCATCAGCCTGATGATGTGGAGGAGTCTCCCAGCAGGCCTCTGCTGCCTTCGGTACAGTTCATTTCCTCTTCTGAGGTTTGATGGTTTATGCTCTCTGAGCAGAAGTCTTTAAGAGCGTCATCTGAGACGTGTTCACACCAAATTCTACAAATATTTACCATCAATCAGCGCTCAGAAAGAAGTGAAGTTGAAGTTTCATCGCCACCAAAGAGCTCTCCGCTCTCGTTTCTTTCAGCAGAGACAAAAGTCTGAGAACGTGGAACTCTGAGGGAGTGAGTGTTTCGACTTGGCTCCCTGGCCTGCTTCTCATATTTGTCGCGGCTCATCCAGGCTTGACCCCTGCTTGACCTCGGCGCGCTTCCGGCGGCGTTCGGAGCTGATCGATATCATCACACGCCTGCCGGTAACAGAAAGTCACCAACTCGTTCGCGTGCTTGAACTCGGAGGAATCGAGTCTGTACGTGTGAAGTGACAAGTTCAACATGTCAGGCGTGAAATCTTCCACACTTCTGTCTCCCACACCCACACCCCCACCCCACTCCACCCGACTCCACCATTTCTTGCTATTCCAGACTCTTTTACACAAAACTGTTGCACCATTTATTCCTGAAATATAAAATAGTCTACATAAACAAAGTCTTCCAAATTCTCGCCGATTTTTACTGTTTTTTGTTTTTGTTTTTGTTTTTTTAGTCCAACATCTCCAACCAACTGTCATCAGATGATTATTTCCTTTCCCCACAGCGTAAAAGCATGATGACTGGAGGAGATGTTTGTTCGTGAATTATCCAGCATGCAGCTCCCTCCTGTAATGTATCCCATAATGCAAAGGGCCTCTGTCCCAACATGGCTGACTTCTGCTTTCCAAAACCAGTGATATTGATTTAATGAATAATCATGATTTTATTAAGCTTACAGTTTGGCAAGACTGCAAAACATTTACAGTCGTTCTCTTTAGATTAAAGTTTAATTTAATTTTTTTAAATAATCTGTAAAAGATCGTTACTTTAATTTAAAGTAAAATCTCTCCTCTTATAAACTCAGAGTACAGAGGCCGTTTTTGTCAAGACTTTCTAGGAAGATTCGTGTTGTTTGTCTCATATTGTTGACAGGTTTGTTTGTTATTATTAAAAATAATGATCAAACTTCTACGTCTTGAAGCGGATGTTTTATTGAACCTGGAGTTTGTGTTTTTGGATACGGTCAAAATGTTGCTAAAGAAACCAAGTAGGTGAGAGTTGACTTACTTTGACACTTTATTTCAAAAATCGATCATTTGAACTGGCCTTTAAAGGCCTTTACAAGTGTAACTTCTAACAGTTGAACTTTACAGAGTCTCTTTTCCACATTCTTATAAAATTGTTGAATTTATATCCATTTATATTACACATATACACCTCATCATCATCTTCATAGTCTTTATTTGTGTTAAACCTTTTGATTTCTGTCTTTAGTGTATTTCACGCTGATGAATCAAACACTGCATTTGTTATTAGGAATCAACATTTCCTCCCACGCGCTTTAGGAGATTATTGATTAAAGAGTAAACAAGTCGGGCCGTTTCCCACTCCGCGTGGCCTAAGTTTGGACGCGGAGCCGCGCCCTGCCGGTTTCCTCCTCGTTAGAGCGGGTTAATCAGGGCTAAAAAAAAAAAAGAAAAGAAAAGAAAAGAAAAGATGGGGATTCCAGCTGAACAGGAAGCAGCACAATCTTGGTCTTTCGTGACGTCACAGCCAGCTCCGTGGGGACGTTTGCTCTCCAGATGAGCGTGTTGATGTTAGAGGTGTTTGCTTATCTCCCTGCAGATGCAGGAAAGTCAGCTACCCCAGAGACCTCCCCCAGATCTCCCTCATCTTCATCTTCGTCAACGAGGCTCTGTCGGTGATCCTGCGCTCGGTCCACTCGGCTGTCAATCACACGCCGGCGCACCTGCTCAAGGAGATCATCCTCGTGGACGACAACAGTGACGACGGTGAGTCAAGCCGTCCTCCTTTCCTCCGCTGCATCCCACACCGGGAGTCAGTTACAAGGCTTGATTTGCTTGTAGAGGTGAAGGAAGTGGAAATCAAACAACCGTGGATTCCCAGCAGCCGCGTGGGGTGGATGGCGTCCCGAAACGGCCGAGCCTTTATTATTATTTATTTGATTTTCTTCATCAAATGTCTGAACTGTCAGAGAAAACAATGCTTTGGTCTAGTGTAAGAAATAAAATCCTCTTTCTGCTCCGAGTGTCAAGGAAAGTGAAATTCCACGGCGGTGGGGATGGCCGTGGTCGGACTGAGTTCTGCTTGAAGGTTTTTGGACTTAGCTTCCACAAATAACACAAAATATCCAACCTCATCATTTATTTATTTAGAAAAATCCAATACAGCCTTACCCACTAGTGGGAGATGTTTGTCAGCCTTGGTTTTTAATTTGGGAACTCCTCATGATCAAATACTGGGTTTGAGATCAGAACTTTGACTGAGTATCAGCAGGGTGGTGCTGCTGCACGCCCACTGACGACACTACCAGTATGTACTGGTTTTACTAACATCTGTACTGTCTGCAGTCTGGAAGAAAAAGTTCTGTAACACAAATGACTGGCCTGACCAGCACAACATATCCCAAAATGCACCAGTGCAGTCGGACAGAGTGGTCATGTGACCGGCTGTTTTTATGGTGTCATACTACGTGCTAAGGAGACCCACTGGACCAGTATCCAGTACATGTCGAGTACTACATCGTACACTTTCTTTACGTTCAGTTAAAGAAATCAGATGGACGGATTCTTTACGTAAAAATTCACTGTCAGATGTTCAAATGTTTCATCAGCAACAGCAAACAGTTCTGATCCAAATGTAGAAACATAGTTCTGCTTCACGCATGTGAGGGATGAGATGCAAGGTTTCTTTTCTTTCATACTTGCACACACACACCCCCACCCCTCCCCCACCCCCACCACCACCACCACCACCACCACCACCACCCCACCCCACCAAAAACCTGACAGGCAGGGAGAAAAAAAAAAATTAGTTATTTTTTAATAGTGTTCCTAAACTTAATTGTGAGCAAGCACCAGGCGACTGTGGAAAGAAAAAACTCCCCTTTAACAGGAAGAAACCTCTGGCAGAACCAGACCCAGGAAGGACGGACCTGGACCTGGACCTGGACCTGCACCTGGACCGGTTGGAGGCTGAGAGGACATGAAAGAGGACAGAACAAGAACAAAAACGGATCAGGAACATCGGGTGGGAGGAGGGTGGGCAGCACTGTCGTGGCCCCGTCATGGCATTTCGTTTTAAGAAGACATATGTGGGCTTCCCTGTGACCTCACAGACCAAAACTCCTACTTCAGCTTGGAGTGGGACGACGAGGTGCGAGTGTCTCTGAGGGAAAGACTGCAGTGCTGGTGTTCGTGGAGAAGCTTCGGCTCTGGCGACCGATGGTATCAAACTGGATTTCACGGCGGGGGATGTGTCTCGCTCTCGTTTATTGGACAGAGCTGCCGAGCTCGGCTTTGTGAGACGGCGAGACAGACAGGGTTGGAGATGAAGCCGGGCAAAGTAGGAGGAGGAGGGGGGGCGCGAGGACAAGGGAGAAATACTTTAGAGAAGTTCGAAAAATGGAGTCAGACTGAGAGCGAAGCAAGGTCAAGGAGTGAGGAGGAGGAGGAGGAAGAGACACAGAGATGAGGAAGCATCATCTAATGGAGAAGCTGAGAGAGACAGAGAGGCCCTGAGATAAATGAGCTTGGACAGAGGAGGGGAGAGCGCCGCCATTGAACATCCCGGAGAAACAAAAGGAAAAGACGAAACTCGAGGAACGAAGACGTGACAACGTCAGTGCTGTGAGAGACGAGCCGGGAGTTACGTAATCAACAAATCCTACAAAAAGGTCAAAGCCAAGAACGTCTGACGTCTGACTTGTGTCTGACTTCCTAACGGCTTTTTAGTGAAAATTATTCAAGACAGATGTGAAAAATGACAAATAGTTTTATCTCAACTTTGGCCTCTCGTATAGTTTTTTTTCCTTGAAAAAGATGTGTTGGTATTCCTAGAGTGATAAAAACAATCAATCAGTCAGTTAGACTGTATTTGTATCTAGCCTTTAATCGAACTGAATGTATCACAAATCCCTTCTCAGATAAATGTAAATATAAACACAGTAAATTAAAAAAAATTAAAAGCAATAAAATCCCAACTCCACCTCAATCTAATTCCAAACAGAAAAAAACCCCAATAAAAATCAATAAATCAATCATACAACCCATGAAACGCAATTACATTAAGATGTTATAAATAACAAAAATGGTCATTAAACAGGACAAGAAACAGAAAGACTGAAATAAAAGGGTTAACGTGGTTTTTAACGTCATCGCAGAAGGGGCGGGGCTATTGGTGGCGTGGCTTTATGCTGATTGGACAATAACACAATTAGGACGCTCAAGCTCAAGTCAGTCACGACCACGCGCATTGACGCTCATGTGGACCTAAGATTCGTTGCAGCTCCTCAACTGACCGCTAGAGGCTCCAAAAGCGAGTCAGTCTCCACTGACTGCCATAAGATAAGATAAGATAAGATAAGATAAGATAAGATAAGATAAGATAGCACTTTATTGATCCCGCAAGGGGGAAATTTGTGTGTTACCACAGCTCAGCACAAAAATAATACAGAAAATGTATCACGCTTAGCAAAGCGACCAACCGTTTGTAATAACTCAGCATCGGCCAAACGTGAAGGCCATATTTGATTTTGTTGTCGAGTCAAAACGTTAAATGATATATCCCGCTGGAGAAGCGAAGCTAAGTTTGATTGACATCTGGTGGGCGTGGCTTTGTCAGCTTCTCAGGCAACATGGCTGCACCCCTGCACGAAGAAAACCGGTCTTCCCAAAGCACCGCCCATTGTTTTATACAGTCTGTGGTCACCACGGTAACGCGGCTTGAGAATGAATGAATGAATGAATGAATGCTTTTCATCTGTATGAACAGGTGTCATATTATAACAGTTTTTATCATATTAATATATATTATAGCCTCAACAGCAAGTTTATAAGGTACACCAGGTTTATCTAACCCAGTGGCTGGAGAGGGCATCGCCAACATCGCCGTCTTAAGGCCATTTATGACATAGTTTAATGGTAATATTCTGTTTGTACGCGCAGCAGCAACTAATTCTTGAGCAATCCTGAAGAATATTCCCAGGTTGGCGCTGAAGCGTGTAACGGTTGTCTTCTGCTCCAGCAGTGCAGATGTAACGTTTGTTCAACAGCAGCCAAACCCTCGGCTCTGTGGATCAGGGCGTCTCAGGTGACAAACACGGCTCCGTTTCGCTGGATTAACACTTGTTGGAGTGACAGAAATCCCACTTCGGGTATTTTTCACGTACCAGCGTGGGACTTATCAGCTCCTGCACCTTCAGCCTTCCCCTCCTCGCCGGCGTGCTCGACTCTGCTTCGGTCGGTTCCACTCTGTTTGCTCCCACTCTGAAATTACCACTCTGCAGTTTGTGGCACGGGAGAACACACACCACGGGGCTTTGTGTGTCGCCGGTGGGGAGTGGGGAGTGGGGGGTGTACTGAGGCAGGGTTGCTCAGAGGAGAAACACAGCGAGCTGAGTCTGCAGATTGTGAACAAAGAGACATGCATGCCCTGAACTTGACAAGAAACATACCAGAGAGAGAGAAACAGGAGCCAAAATGGCCGAAACGACTCTGGGACTGAGCTGAAGTTACGTCCAGGAATATTCCACAATTATTCAATATGTTGTGCATTTCATAACTGAACTATTGCTCACTAAAACGATAACGTAGCTATAAAGTGTGGGTCATATTTCGAGGTTCGGACAGGGTTCAGGGTTCGGACAGCCGAGCATCTCCACGTCCACCATCACGTGTCAGCTGACCCCGGCGGTTAGCCGGCAGCCGTCAGAGTGGACGACACCGGAGTGGCACAGAGGGCGGGGGAGGCGTCCTCCAGATCCATCCAGCTCCGGTTTCATCTCGTGTGTGTGTGTGTGTGTGTGTGTGTGTGTGTGTGTGTGTGTGTCTGTGTGTGTGTGTGAGACTCAGGGAGAAAACACAGCATGGGAAATTACTGTGTGATCAAGAGTGTGTGTTCGAGAGGCAAAGATAAGAGCAGAGAGACACAGAGAATAAGAAATGTGTTTTTGTTTCAGGGCATGTTTACATGTTTGTGTGTGTGTGTTTGTGTGTGTGTGTGTGTGTGTGTGTGTGTGTGTGTGTGTGTGTGTGTGTGTGTGATTAGGAGGGAAAGCGGTGTGTGTTTGGCTCCGGAGGGAAAAGGCTGATGAGTTGATTGAGTGATCAAAGGTGGAGCGCTTGTTGACGCCCAGGAAAGCTGCAGACTCCCACTGGTGTTGTTTGGAGTCTCCGGAGCTCAGAAAAGCAGCGAAGGGACGCCGGCGAGCGTGCCGGCGAGCCAGCGAGCGAGCCTGAGTCATGGCTCTGCTCCCGCGTTCATGTCTGCGTCAGTCTTTTCATTCCTGATGAAACCGTCATGATGCTTCCCTTTCTGACCGTGTCGGGCCCGGACGTGACTGGCATGTTTAAGCAGATGTCCACCACTGTTTTTATTGATTTAATGACCACTGTTAATCAAGAGAAATCAGAGTTACCGATGTTTTGTTTTTTGTATTTGTTAGACTTTTATTCTTTTAAGTAACTTGCTTAATAACTTGGTTAATTTGAGCAACTTTTATAGTAATAGTAACAGGCCAAAAAAAGAGAGTATATATTAACACCTTCTCAAACCTGTCCAAAAACATCCATTTTTTAATTTGAATTTGAATTTTTTTGTTCATAATCAGTGGGATTAACACCTTGAGGCCTGATGTTGCATATTTGACACAAACCCATCTGAGACCTCTGTAGACCCCCAGCGACAAAATAACAATAACAAAAAAAGATTTGTACAGTTAAAAAAACTCTCAAAAATAGATACACTACATAGAAATATAAAAGAAATGACCTAATGTATTCATAGAGGTACAAAAAAAATTAACTAGAAATCTTTTAAAAACAGGATTGGGACTACGTTTTGGGGATTGACTCGTCTTTGGCCCCGACCCCCAGAGGTCAGTCGAGGAACTGCAACTTTTCTTACTTCCTTGTTGACTTCGGCCTTGAACTTTGAATGTTGCTGCTCGGATTCGAAGGAACACGCCAGGTTTCGCTCAGATGGACCATTTAAACTAAAATTAGCAAGTTCTCAGCAGAAGTGGACCGGAGGTTTAATCACTTTTACGTTTGTTTGGTCTCTTCCATCTTTAGTCTCCGCTGTGATGTTCCCTGGAACTCTGTGAGCTCGTTTCATCCACATCGATGGGTGCTTTGTTTTTTTTTCTGTAAAAGAAAATAGACAAGACGTAGCTTTTTATCATTATGGATATTGCTTTGTTTATCTGTGAAATTTATACTTCACTTTGGTCAACGTTTGTTGTTTTAAATGTGCTACGTAAATAAACCTCGACTTTTTATTAGTAAGAAAATATTCCTTCAAATGAAATTAAAACTAATATTTTAGCACAAATAAAAGTCCTTTGTGCTGCCTTTAAAGACACAGTAGTACCAGAGGATAACTGTGAGCTGGTCACATGGTCAGTGCTGCATTGCATGATGGATGGGCATGATGTCTCCTCTGTTCCCTCACCCCCAACCGGTCCAGGTGGATGGCTGCCCCTCCCTGAGCCTGGTTCTGCTGGAGGTTTCTTCCTGTTAAAGGGGAGTTTTTCCTTCCCACCGTTGCCAAGTGCTTGCTCATAGGGGATCGTTGGATTGTTGGGATTTTCCTTGTAACACTGTTTTATCTTTACTCTACAGTGTGAAGCGCCTCGAGGCCACTTTTGTTGTGAATTGGTGCTGTATAAATAAAAGTGAACTGAATTGAACTGGATGCACGTGCGAGGTGGATCCTCTGGACGTAGACTACCATCCCAGTCTTCTTCACGGTTGTTCGGATGCTGCGTCTGTGCACGTTTCCCCTCTTTTTTGTATTCTCCATCTTTAGGAGGTCAGAGATCAGGATTGCATTCTGTGATTGACAGGTTTTTATATTTTCTATAACCCCCCCCCCTGCAGGACGGAGGATGCTGAGCCGCACATTCGACCCGCCTCTCTGACTGTTAACCTCTGCTTCTGCTTCTTCTTTTCTGGGTTGGGGCTGCAGAGCAGCTGAAAGGGCCGCTGGAGGAGTACGTGAACAAGCGCTACCCCGGCCTGGTGAAGATCGTCAGGAACCAGAAGAGGGAGGGCCTGATCCGGGCCAGAATCGAGGGCTGGAAGGTGGCCACCGCTGAGGTGGCGGGGTTTTTCGATGCCCACGTGGAGTTCACGCCAGCGTGGTGAGTGTCGTCCCCCATCTGACGCCAAGGCAAACAATTTTATTTTATTTGTATTTATTTATTTTTATTCTATTTCTACTTTTTTCCCGTTATGTTACGTTACATCTGCACCGTTACATCAGAGCAGTTTCCAGGTCTGTGAGCCTGTTTTAACTGGCGATAAAGTGGTTCTGATTCTGATTCTGAATCAGGATCACGACTTGGAAGTTTTGAGAAAAGACGACTCAACTGACCCCGTAACATCTGGAATAAAAGAAACACAGAACACAAAAAAAAAAAAACAGGATCATAAAGCCAGTTCCTTGGTAGAACCTACGACGGGCTCAGAGTTTCGGGCTCAGAAGCCGTCCTCCAGATGTGGACGAGGGTCTCAGCCAGATGTTCTTCTGTGACGGTTCATTCAACATCACTTAAACGCTGCTGTTTCAGGAAACCTGCCGACTTCAGCTGGAAGTGTGCCCCTCCCCCCAGTTCCCACAACCCCCTGCAGCAGCCGCTGATGTCGGTTGAATATTTTCGGTTGATAGTCCACCTCCCTCTTATGTTTTATAGCCTGGCTCTCGTGTTTCCTTCACAACGGTGGAGATCTGCTCCACAGTGAATAAAGAACAGCCGTCACGCTCGTTTACTGCGCTCGCCGCCGCTCTGAACATTAGATGACCAGATCATTAAAGCAGCAGCACTTCCAGTGAGCAGAATCGCACACATTTGCTCCAACTGCTTCTTAACATTTAAATTGTCGCTGATTTTCAGTTCGTTTCATGTCTTCTGACCTTACAGGGTTAAGAAGGTTTTAGGCTCCTCCCACAGGTGTCTGAACGTTTTTTTTATGCGTGCACATCTTTTCCTGGTCCGTTGGGGTAAGGCATCAGTTATTGATCGGGGTTTCCAGCATCGTATTATTGATCAGATGGAGCCAGAAGACATCTGAGCCAGTCGAATCTGACTTCTCACGTGGGTTTGAGGAGCTGAGCCAACTGGAGCAGGTCCTCCCGAGCTGAACCCAGGGAGCTGTGGACACGTCCGAGTGGGGGGCAGGTTTCTGAGAAACTCTGTGCTGCGTGTCGTCAGGTTTGTAAAGCACGTTTCTGTGATTGTCAGGGCCGAGCCGGTTCTCGCCAGAATAAAAGAGGACCACAAGAGGATCATCCTGCCGTCCATCGACAACATCAAACACGACACGTTTGAGGTGGAGCGCTACGAGAACTCGGGCCACGGCTACAACTGGGAGCTGTGGTGCATGTACATCAACCCACCCAAGCAGTGGTGGGACGAGGGCGACATGTCGGCTCCCATCAGGTGAGCCCACCTCCACCCATTCAAAACAAGTCACTCAGGCTACACGATGCAGCGCTGGACGTGACGCTTTTATGTTTACTTTTAGATGCACAAACGGTTTAAAGAAAGCAGATTCTTTAGAGGGTGGCCGCTCGAATCCTTTAAATCTTTCACACAAACAAACACAAACAACAAGGTGTTATGTGCTGGAGAGGTTGTGGCAGGAGTACACAATCAAAAATCCTTTAATGACAGCAAGACAAGCGTGGATCCAACGAAACTCAAAAACATCTTCAGCCAAAACCAACTCAGATAGTACCGACCAGCAGGGAGGAAGGGAAAGACAAGGCAACAGAACTAAACTAGACACAGGTGCAAACAATCAGGGCAGACAGGAGCAAGAAGACAGGACCTTCAAAATAAAACAGGAACCAACCAAAAACTAAACCCACAACACAAGGCTTTTATTTGATGTTTACCAGGTGACTTACAAACACATTCAAGGCTCGGTTCTACTTGTTTTCTCGCCGACTTTCCCCCTCGCAGGACTCCCGCGATGATCGGCTGCTCCTTTGTGGCCAACCGCGACTACTTTGGGGAGCTGGGCCTGCTGGACTCTGGGATGGACGTCTACGGAGGGGAGAACATCGAGCTGGGCATCAGGGTTTGTGTGTCACCCAGTTTCCTCTTTACCCCCGCAGCTTGAAGTGGAGCACAGGCCACCGTAGCGTGGCAGCGGTGATAAATGAGGCCCCATTACGGGTCCTGGAGGAGCGGTCCTGAGTGTGTGCAGCTCGTAGCAGGCCGATGGAGATAAATAGGTCACATGAAGCAGGAGGAGTTGGTTTTTATACTTACTGTAAATGTCAAACATTTTCTCAGTTTGTTGCATGCCGAAATTAGCAAGTAGCACATAAAGATAACCTGAAGTTAAAGTGCTGCTTTTCTCAGACGTCGTTGACCAAGAATTAAAATTGGACTTCATGGGGTGAGCATTTAGAAGGATGAATCCAATAAGGAAGTGAAGGCATCATGGGTGCTCTGCCTCTGTGGGCTTGTTTCAAATGTTCTGCCCTCTAGTGGTGAGGAAACGCGTAACCGCCAGCTCTGAAGGCATCCGCTCATGCGCCCGCAGGTGTGGCTGTGTGGCGGGAGCATGGAGGTGCTGCCTTGCTCCAGAGTGGCTCACATCGCCCGCATGAAGAAGCCCTACCACAGCAACATCGCCTTCCACACGCGGCGCAACGCCCTGCGCGTGGCCGAGGTCTGGATGGACGAGTACAAGTCCAACGTCTACCTGGCCTGGAACATTCCCATGGAGGTGAGAGAAGCCGCATCCACGGCAACCGCAGGTGCAGGATGGATGCTGTAGAGTGTAGGTGTAGGTGTAGAGTCTTTCTTTGCATCGTGTTTTCTCCGGGCAGAACCACGGCAT
Organism: Zenarchopterus dispar; assembly: GCA_028564865.1. Classification (NCBI taxonomy): domain Eukaryota; kingdom Metazoa; phylum Chordata; class Actinopteri; order Beloniformes; family Zenarchopteridae; genus Zenarchopterus; species Zenarchopterus dispar. The sequence goes on from JAOWBL010069809.1 coordinate 12,930, forward strand.
CGATTACGGAGACGTATCTCAGAGGGTTGCACTGAGGAGAAGTCTGCAGTGTAAGAGCTTTCAGTGGTACCTGGACAACGTTTACCCGGAGATGAGGAGGTACAACAACACGCTGTACTACGGTGAGGTGAGTCCCTGGCCCGGCTGGAGGCGTGTCTGTGACATCATCAAACAAACAAACTCACCATCTCCAAGCATTATGTCTCAGGGTTAGCACCAGCGTAAATGTACCCTTTTAAACTCAGTTCATCCTGGAAACGTTTGGACTTTTAAAGAAACCAGCCTGGTCCTAAAATTCAACATCACTTTTTCCGTTTCAGATCCGCAACTCTAGAGTGAGCCACCTGTGCATGGATCAGGGCATGAAGGAGAACCACACGGCCACGCTGCACCCCTGCCACGGGTGGGGTCCTCAGGTGAAGCGTGGACACCCCACGCACACTCAGACATCCCACAGCGACTACACCTCCCTGTCTCTGCTGGGTCTTTTTTCACATGTGGTCCACGAACATGAGACACGTGCGCTCTAGAGCTAAATCAGTTAGGAGTCATAAAGTCGTTGCAGCGCCAGGGACCTTCTCGTTAGCTAAACGGTCTTTGGTAAGGACTACAGGAAGGCCATGAAACGTGCACGTTTACGTGCGCACTCAACACCACTCACCTGTGTGCTCCTGCCGTGATGTGTCTCTCACACGAACTCAGCTGGAATCCTCCGAGGAGAAAATTCTGCTGTCGGAGTAAAAGTTTGTCTGCGTTTCGCTGAGTCAGCACCCGTCAACTCCAGAGCGCCGTGGCCCGCCGGGCCCCCCTCCACCCCCCCGTGTAGCTCTCAGCAGTAAACAGGTGCTTCAGGCTGCGAGTCTTGGCTCCAGCAGTTAAATGGAAATCGCCTTTTTTTTTCTTTTTTTTGAGGGAAGCCTTCCCATGGTGTGTGTAATAAAAAAAAAACACTTCCAAAATAAAAGCATCTGTTTTAACAGTGCAGGCCCGGCTTCCTCAGAGGAGCCGCGGACTTTTAGAAACCACAGGAGGGATTTTAAGGGTTTGAAACCCAGTTCAGCTGCGACTCCTGGATTACAGAAAGTGCCTGGTGTGTCTGATCAAAGCTGCCGGTTTCAAACAACTTTTCAGTTTAAAAGCCCGAACTCAGTCACAAACTTCAGGAGAAACACATATTTAAGCTTTGTCACAGGAAAATGATCAACTTTATAGATGATTGCTGCAAATAAAATAACGTTATCTGCATGGCTTTATTTCTAAAGATACATTTGTGATCTAATATTTTTTAAATATAGGCTGTATACTTGTGCAGTTTTATAAATAAACCAAAAAAATGGTGGTTTTCCTGTTGATCTACAGGCTTTTTTTTTCTTTTAAACATCTTGAGGAAGATTCCTCTGATTAAGTTTCCAATCAACTCCAAATCTTGTGAGATTCCCTGAAGAATAAGGTTCACATTTTCCTCTGAGTAACCCGAGATCTTCTCCTCACGCTCGAAACCCCGTTTGATGTGGCTTCCTGTGACTCGTCTCCACAGCTGGGACGTTACACCAAAGACGGTCAGCTCTTCCTGGGACCTCTGGGGAGCACCGGCGATGACACCCGCTGTGTGGTGGACGATCAGATCAGCAGCTTCCCGCAGCTCCTCAACTGTGACAAGGTGACCAATGTAAAGCAGAAGACGTGGCATTTCTCTCAGGTGAGTGGAGCAGCCGTGGCCAGAGGTAAATACGCCGGGGAGAACATCGTTCCTCATGTAGCTGCATTAGTGACCCAGACTCGAAACATCTCCCCAGGGAGGAACCTAAGTTGGTTCCTCTCGATATGGAGGAGCAGTGACTCCCAGATGACTGAACTTCTTACCTCGATCTCTGAGGGAGACTTCATCCACCCTGCAGATGAAGCTCAGATCAGATTCTTGACTAAAGTCCAACCCCACTCTCTCTCATCAGGTAGTACCTCTCTCCAGCTGCTTCTCAAACTGAAAAGGTGGCTCGTTTTCATCTCCACTGCTCCGTACGTGGTTGTGACCGATCCCGGTGGGAGCTGAAGATCTCAGCTCATGACTCTAGCAGGACCACATGGTCCATAATAAGCAGAGATGAACTCCTGAGACCACCGATGGGGACGTCCTCTCCCACTTGGTTGAACTCCTGATGGAGTTCAGGTCCCCACCTGATGGAGTTCAGGTCCCCACCTGGTGGAGTTCAGGTCCCCACCTGAAGGAGTTCAGGTCCCTCCAGGAACAAGTCTACCAACAATGCAGGGGAAGTTCTTGATTCGTAGGGGGATTAATTGTCCTGCACCCACCAGAGCAGCCTCCAACAGAGGTCCCTGAGGGTTATTGGTGAATGCCTTCTCCACAGGTTCACACCTGGACCACTTGGTCAAACTCTCAGGACCCCAGCGAGGGTTTGGAGCTCCTCCAGTCTTCTGTAGCCAGATTTGAACCTGACTGCACCTTTGTGTAGATCTTACCAGGAGGTCTGAGGAGCATAATTCCCTGTTGTTGGGAGATGCTCTCCAGACCCTCATCTTGGAAAAGGCAAACCCACCTGAAGATCTCCAGCCTGATTTCTGTTCCTAATTTTTACTTTAATACCCGCTGATCCACACATGGAAACGAAAGAAAACGGCAAAGGAGGAGCACCAAATTTGAAACTTCTTATCAGCAAGGTCGAAAATCAGTTTCATTTTTTTGTTTGTTTGTTTGTTTTTACACCAAATTATGGTACTTACCATTAAAATATATGCAGACAAAAAAAAAATCAATTTAATTTAGCCTCCCAGTTCTGGAAACATTTAAAATCAATCTGCTAAAAAGTCAAATCAATAGAAATGATCCACTCCCTGTTTTCTCCAGAACTGAAATGCTAAACTTTTGTATTTTTATTTTCCTGGACGTCGGTGATGACGTTTATTCACTCAGCTTTGATGTCTCATTTATTTAGTTGTAGCTCAAACGCTGCTTTTATATGGAAATGATTCATCAATGTTTAAAAATGGGAACGGAAATCTAAACGGGAACCATACATAAAAATAAATATGGATAAATGAATGTTTATTTCTGTTTCCGTGTGTAGGCAATTTTGTCCCAGAATAAGCAGGTTATTTTCTGCTCTTGTTGACGTCAGTGGGGCCCCGGGGATGTCAAAGTGTCGCAGTTAAACGTGTATTTTATTATATTTTAGCAGTTAAACGTGTATTTGATTACATTTTAGCAGTTAAACATATATTTTATTACATTTTAGCAGTTAAAAATATATTTTCTTATATTTTAGCAGTTAAACGTGTATTTTATTATATTTTAGCAGTTAAACATGTATTTTATTATATTTTAGCAGTTAAATGTATATTTTATTGTATTTTAGCAGTTAAACATATATTTTATTGTATTTTAGCAGTTAAATGTATATTTTATTATATTTTAGCAGTTAAACGTGTATTTGATTATGTTTTAGCAGTTAATCGTGTATTTTATTATATTTTAGCAGTTAAACGTGTATTTGATTATGTTTTAGCAGTTAATCGTGTATTTTATTATATTTTAGCAGTTAAACATATATTTTATTACATTTTAGCAATTAAAAATATATTTTCTTATATTTTAGCAGTTAAACGTGTATTTTATTATATTTTAGCAGTTAAACGTATATTTTATTTTATTAGCAGTTAATCGTATATTTTCTTATATTTTAGCCATTAAACATATATTTTATTGTATTTTAGCAGTTAAATGTATATTTTATTATATTTTAGCAGTTAAATGTATATTTTATTGTATTTTAGCAGTTAAATGTATATTTTATTATATTTCAGCAGTTAAACGTGTATTTTATTATATTTTAGCAGTTAAACGTATATTTTATTATATTTCAGCAGTTAAACGTGTATTTTATTATATTTTAGCAGTTAAACGAGTATTTTAGCAGTTAAATGTATATTTTATTATATTTTAGCAGTTAAATGTATATTTTATTATATTTTAGCAGTTAAATGTATATTTTATTGTATTTTAGCAGTTAAACGTATATTTTATTATATTTCAGCAGTTAAACGTGTATTTTATTATATTTTAGCAGTTAAAC
>JAOWBL010069810.1:0-18966 GCA_028564865.1 Zenarchopterus dispar
CATACATATATATACATATACATACATATATATACATATACATACATATATATACATATACATACATGTATATATACTTATATATATATATATGCATACATATATATGCATTATAATCATGCAGCAGACATTTTCATATGGTGCATTAATGTAGGGGGTGTCCTTTACTAGTCCTCCTTGACAGTCTAATCTCACATATTTTATTAATGTCTGACTTCCTAATTCTGCCTAGGAGGACGAAAACCACCAATGTGAAACATAAAAGTACAAGACTGACAAAGAGACAAAGACAGTGAAGGATGCAGTGTGTGTAGTGTGTGTGATCACTGTGGTGTTTGTGTGATGTGTCTTTGTGATGAGATGTATTACAGTAAGAGACAGATGTGATAGAAAAAGAGAAATAGATATAAAAGAAAAAGAAGATACAGAAAATGGTGTATGTATGTGTGTGTGTGAGTGAGAGAAACGGGAATGTGAGCAGGTGCACACACATTATGTGTAGCCTTAAAGACTATCTATTCTCAACGTGGGATTTATTACGTGTTGTGTATTCAATCTAGTGTGCAAGCTGTAATAAAGAACAACACAACTCCTTAAATGGCCGGACACCATATGTGGAAGAACTGCACGCTGGTGATAATACATCTATAAGCTAACATATCTATGAGCTAACATATCTATAAGCTAACATATGTATAAGCTAACATATCTATAAGCTAACATATCAATAACGTAACACTGCCGCAGTTTCTTTCCCCTTTTGACAGGTAACGCTTTGGTCTCTACCCGCCTGTCCGCCACTTCCGTTATCTGCTGGAAGTGCGGCGGCTTGTTTGTCATTTGTAGTTGCTGGACAACCTTAGTTTGAGCGATCAATTAATGCAAGAATTATCTAGTTTTTGAGTATTTCTACAAACTGCATGTTTATTAACTTCCCTGCTTGTGACAGTCGGTCAAACTGAATTTCATACACATATCCAAACGAGTTGTAATTATCAGCACGGGCGCAATAAAAGTCAATAAAGCAATATCCAGATACAGGTCACCTAGTTAGAGGTCACCTTAGGCACATTGGCAAACAAACCTACAAGGTGTGATTACACTGGAGTCACGCAGGAGACACATGCCACATCACCTCTGATTAATCTGATTATGTTTGCACAATCTAGGTTTACACATGCAATTTATGAATTACAGTAGACGCTTGATAATGATAACTGATGATAGGAATGTAGATAAATATCCACAAGAGATAACAAGATGGGTGAAATTGCTATGTCTCTTGCTCAACCAGCCTCCACGTTGTTCATGCAGCAGGTGTGATGATGATTAAGATTTCCACGTGCCACAAACGTGAAAGACTGAACACATCTGGTAATATCCCACAAGTAGAGCAGCTGTTATCATTAAGTTCAAAAGTTAAAAAAAAAAACAAAAAAAAACAAACAAACACTCGTGCTGACGCCATCAGGTGTCATTATTTAACCAAACCCAGTTAACAAAGCTTTTTTTCACCTTTTGGTCACCGCCACCCACGTGTCACACACATCCAAGCACGAATGACGCAATCATTGACTGTCCAGCAAAAGGTGGAAGTACTCAGACAAAGAGTGTGATTAATTATTCAAAAAGGCTCGCTGCAATCCATTAAAGTACATGCATTATAAAGCAGCTTGATCTACAACACATCTTCAAATTCTGTTGCTTTTAACGCAGAAACTGAAACGGCAGGAAGAAGAGTATCGGGAGCAACTTGACAAAAATTAAACATGTTCTCAAGGCAAGCGACGCCTTTCTACATTTGTTGTTTTGTTTCTCAGTGCTCATCTCACTTCAGGTCAGGATAAGAGGTATCAATATGCAAATTGAGTTATTTAAAATGTCAAAATAGTCACGAGGAACACAGATGCTAAAGTGATTGATAGAAGATGGACTATAGACGGATTTCCATTAAACTTTTTCAGAAAAGAAAAGTGAAACTCTGAATTTGAGATAAAGGTAGCGCTGCAGTGGGTCAGTGTTTCCATTTAAGTGTTTTTTGAATAATCGTACTACTTGCATTTCATCCTGAAAGACTTTTCTACAAAACAACGAAAAAGAAAATCTCAGTGTTGAAGAAGATGGACAAAAATGTATTTTGTCTTTGACAAATTATTTTGATTTTACTCCGGCTAAGAAAACTAGTCAGATGATGAAGGCAGCGGATAATGGAAATGGGCCTTTTTTTAAAATCATTGTGTACTATTTTATACTTTAATCCGGTTTATTTGGAGGAAGAAAACTCAGGACTTGAGGCTGGAGTCTGAATCCAATCAGGGACTTTAGATGTTAAAAATGTTGATTTTGAAAATGTATTTTTTAAAAAGGTTCCTGTTTCGAATCTCTGAAGGAATTTTTCTGTGTGGAGTTTGTAAGTTCTCTATTAGCAATGTTTTTTCCCCCTGTAACTCAGCAATAAACCTCTACAATGACTCCTCGTTGAAGTAATCATGAATTAAGTCTCCTCAATTAATTTCCCTTAGGACATGAATAAAGTATTTTTGAATTTGATTAAAAATTGTGGTTTGGATGATAAACAGGAAGCAATCACGTAAAGTTTCCTCTTTATTTTATTAGATCTGGAAATATTTTATACTTTTCAACGCCATGGTGAGGCAAAACACAACATTCGCAAAGTCATCAGAGCTTGGCATGGTACGGGGTTAGATATCCAGCATCCTTTCAAAATAACACTGCTGAGAGTTTTATCGTCTTGTCCAGGCTTTTGCCTTTTTGCCGCATGCTCCCGAGGCCTTCAAACAGGACATTTTTATCAGCAGATAATTGACTGTGGGTATTTTTTTTTCCTTTTCAGAGCTAAATATATCTCCTCTAACCCTCCATCTGATGTCCTTTCACTTGAATTTTCAAGTTTAAACATATTTCTAAGCCCTTGAGGTATGGGCAGAGCCTGTGTACTGCATCTCTGTCTTTTACCTAATGAGCACAAAATTATTTGGCCCACCTGTCAACTCTTGTTTCACCAAAACGATGCGTTCAGTTTGTAACAGACAAACACATTCGTCTTCATGAAGACAGCCTTGAAAGAGGAAACAACCGAGACGAAGTCTAGCTGGTTTATTAAATCCTGATCTTCACTCGTTACTCCAGACTTGACAGCTCTGGGATTAATTTATAAGCATAAATGTCAACTTATTCTTTACCAGACACTTCTGTTTAATAATGAATCTGTTGAATACGTCAGTATGACTATTTCATTCATGTGGGGAGGAAAATATACACTTTTTCTCCTGAGGTTTAATAAAACAAAATATAATGAAAAATATCAGGTCCTTAAAAAGGTCTTAAAATTAAGAAAAGACATCCTCCCATCAACAACAATACATTATCATTTATTTAACAAAAATCTATGAAATAATAGTTTAGGTTTACTAGTCTGGAGCACGCAGCATTCAAAGCCAAGGAAAAAGCATATTAGCAAGGAAATTTGGGAATCTTTTCCAAACAATTTACAGACCAGAGTGAGAAAGTTTAATTAAAGGTGAAAATTATTCATGAAACAGCCATCCTTGTAAGTTCACCTCAAGGTCAAACCATGCCATACTCAGAAGAAGTGCAAAAATCCCAAGAGCTACATCTCAGACTCTACAGGCCTCGGTTAAATGCAAAAGTTCATGAAAGTATAATTAGACAAACAGGATAATGTCTCCTCTCTGTAACAAGATTTATAAACTTCCAGCCTCAAGACACCTGGAATAAACTTTGGACAAACAAGACGAAAGAAGACAAGTTTGGTGTTTTGGTGAAAACTAAAACAGCACAAAGAGCTCATACCAACTGTTCAGCATGGTGGTGGAAGTGTGATGATTTGGGCATATTTTAGTCACTGAATAAATCCTGAACTCTGTATATCTAAATATTCTGAAGCCCTATCTCCAACAGCTCAAGCTTGGCTAATAGAGGTCAGGAAAAAGACAATGAAAGTTAGGACAAATTTAAAACAAAATGTCTTACATAGACAAGAATTAAGATGGTGTAATAGTTCAGTCAAAATTGAACGCTATGGCAGCATGTAAAGAGGACTGCGCCATGCTTGCCCGAGCACAAGCACAAGCAAGCTACGTTACTACGGAAACCAGAGGTATAAGAGAACAGATACATGAGAATAAATCAATAATGTAACAAACGGAGGTGAATACGTTTTGGAAATAATAAACCTTGTGCTACTGTTTCACACCCAGTCTTCCTGAACCGGTGGTGTGCAATTGTTAACTTCAAGGGTAGGGCTGGAGCATGTGTGGGACTGTGATTGACATTCTGTAAACACGCCCCCTAGCTCTGATTGGAGGAGCTGCAGCGGGAGCGGTGAAAACTTCTAAACTTCACTGGAAGCTACATGTGGTGCCAAAGGAGCGAATATCTTTCCAAAATGACCTAGTTTATATAATATTATCTGAAAATAGTGGCAATATGCCAATAGTACACTTACTAACTGTAACTTTAAAGAAACACAAATAAACAGTTGTAATTTTTGCTCAGTGGGTCCCCATGTACACGGAGAAGTTAAATGCTTTTATGACAAAATTTACTTTCGTTTATTTCCTTGTTAGGTTACTCTCTTGATTTCCCTTTGATCGCCGCTATCCTAAATCTCTTAATCACCATAGTTCTGAAAGCTATGTCCATTGTTGTCGATGACATAGTGCTTTCAGATGAGATAAAGTTGTTGCATGAGACAACCAGGATGGGAATTCAAAGTCACTTGGGCTGGTTTTTGCTGATCGTAGGAATGGGAGATAGACATTTTTGCTTTAATAATTAATGACATGGTGTAAAATGCCTTGTGTTCTTGTTCTTCTAAGGTTGTACTTTCCTAATATTTAGACCTGATGAAGACTAAATAAATGGTATATGCTCTTTTTCACATGAAACTAAATGTTTAATGGAAACACAAAAGGCACATGTGATACCATCATGGACATAATTTAAAAGCAAGCAGTGATTAGGCGGGTCTTCTTGCGCAGGAACAGTGTAAGAGTAATAGTGGGGTAAATCAGAAGCCCATCCATTTGTTACAAGACGTACAGGTTTACTGCGCTTCCATTTACTGCCTCATGTAGATGCACATTATAGTTCACTTTAACAGACTAAATCAATCTCTGTCTGATGCACATGTCCGGCGCACTCACCTCCATAGTGGTCAGGTTGCATCGATGGGTTCCAGCAAACCAGCCGTCGGTGGAGCACTGGTCGATATCAACATCCTGTAGATTAACGTCCACTCGCACCACGCCCCTGCAGGAGGGCATCAGAGACCAGGGAGGTGACTTTACACAAATACATGAGTTGAAAATAAATTTTACTGTTAGGATCAAGGGTAAGCGCTGAGAAACCACCAACATAACTGTACATGGTAAATGGACACTTTGTTCAAAGAATAAGCAAATAAATGCTAAAAAAACCTTCAGTTTTACATCTCCCAAAGATCAAATCAGATCAAATCAAACTTTATTTATATAGCACTTTTCGCACAATAAAATGTAGCATAAAGTGCTTAACAGTAAAAACAAAACCAACTGTGATTTCTATCAATGACAAAATACAATCAAATGTTAAAATAAAAATCTTAATGGGAAGTTTAAAACAGGATTAAAACAAACATTAGTTAAAAGCCAGATTAAAAAAGTAGGTCTTGAGCCTGTTTTTAAAAATGTTAACAGAACATTAATATTAAAGATGACATATAAGCCCCATAGCCCCGAGTGGTACTGTCCGGTACAGTCAAGTACACTGTTGTGGGTGTTTCCATTATAAAAGGGTTCTGTACAACCAAACCAAACCAAACCATTTCTGGTCCCCCTTCAGTTGTAGGTCCATAGGAAAACAATACGGTACGGTTAGGGAAGAACTATTGACAGACTGATTGACGGACAGAAAAACATCACTGCCCTCAACAAAAGCAAGTGTGAAGGAAACACTAAGTCACTGTTCGGTTGACGTTGGAAGGATTACAGGAAAAAGATGCCTGCAAACAACAGTCCAACATCAGACCAGTGTCAGGTGAGACTTAATTAGGTAAAAGGACGATACAGAAAAATTAAGGACGTCAACAGCCGTGGATGACCTCCATTGTTGTCGCTTGTAGCATCACATTTGTTGTCGTTGCACTAGTATGACGCCACGCGAGAGATTTTATCTAAACCCTACATGCCCAGTAGCGGTCTGACTTGCAATGAAAACACTCAGCTGGATTGGCTGGACCATTCTGAACTGGACCAGACCGTCCCAGACTGTACCACTCAGTGGAAATGCGGCCATATTGTATATTATTATAGACATAAAATAATAGATTTTATTTGTTCAAATCACTCACAAAAAGCAGACAATAACACAAGTGATGAAAATAAGTGCCTGGAAAAGCTAATACATTTTACCACATCTTTTCAGATGGAAGTCATCAAATGGTTGAATAAAAAGCCCCATTTTTAAACCAAATGGAGGTGAAAATCTACATGGTTATGAGCTAAGCAAGAACTTCAGGATTTACGCTAACTTAATTCATCAAGGAGCAACTTAAAAGAGTGGAGGTTCAGATATCGTAGAAAGGATTAAGAGATAAGTTGTGTGTTAAAATGTTCATGATTTCTGTGTGAACCTATATATTTATTTGACAAGAAACAATTTCCACACCAATTTCTACTGTAAAAAATGAATGAATATTTATTTAAAATCCTTTTTCATTTTTACATGAGTGGTTATTCTAAAACTTGTTCTTCTAACTTAGTAAGTATACTACGGTAAAACAAAATAATAACCGTACAGTTCTCCGGGCAGCTCTCCGGGCAGCTCTCCGGGCAAAAAATGCCCCCTCCCTCTCCTCTTGACAATTAACCTGAGATACTTCTCTCTTAAAGGGACAGCGACCAAATTCCAGTTAACAATCCACATTATTTTACACTGAACAATCACGAAATCCTTTCAATGCCAAACCAGCAGGTAAGCAGATCATATACTAGATATTTAATTTGACAGGAAAAGCAAGCTTTTTCCTTTTTCTATTATTTTAACACAGAATATTTAAGATGCAGTTCAACACGAACCCCTGAACTGTTTCAAAGTGACCTCAGCCCACGTAAAGGCTTTCCCTCGTGGTTGCCTTAAAAATGGAGCGTTGCCGGAGGCAAGTGTTGTTAGAAAATCCATACAGGCTTTAAACTTTGTGAAAGGCAAAGCTGTAAAACTCTTGAGAGTTGTACATTGGCAGGACGAATGTCACGGCATGGAGGTGATGTGTCCAGGTGGAAACATTAATTTCTCTGATCCACCATTCAGTTTGGACAAATTTCTTTCACGCAACAATTTACAGAAGCACGAGGACTACGGAGAATCGTTTTTCGCAGAAATCATCACATCAGGAAACACGTATCTCTTCTCCAGAGTGAGCAACTGAATCACAGTTTTAATCTGTTTAATCAGGTAACGCCTGCAGCTGCTTCAACACAAATAAATGGTTGGTTTACTTTGCACTGACCTTCGGCTCTGTTGACGCTCGTTTGACATTGGTTTCAGTTTGTGAAAGGATTAAGAGATAAACCATGAGCTCAAATGTTTAGGATTTCCATGTGAAAAAGAATGGGTTTAATGGTTATATATGATTTGCATTGATTTTCCCTTTTAAAAAAAATATTTTCAAACTTAATCTACCACTCAGTGGCAAATACATTAAAAGTAGAAGTATGTGTATGATTAATCGACTTTAACCCCAGTTCAACTTTGTTAAAGGGCATTAATTGAGAACTTAAATACTTGGAAATGTTCTGAAATGAACAACTGTCCTAACATAATTTATTTTAATTAAAACAATTTTACATTGTTGTAGGGGTGATTTTTATGCCATTCAGTTGATCTCTAGTGATCACTTTAACTTACATGAACTTCTGTGAGGACCAGTAAAGTCCTCAATCGCCTATAAAGCCTCTTTAACTCAAAGTTGTGTGTGACTGATATCAAATATTACAAACCCAAATCAGTAGTAAATCAGTAACCCAAATCAAATCAAGATTTAATTTGGGTTATCCACTGGATTGTGTGCCATAGTGGTGGTGAAAATTACAAAAATTAAAAGTTTACCTAAACAAAATCCATCTCTGTAGCGGTTTTATCCCAGTGGACACAACTTCTCATGTTCAACTGAAGAAGAGCGGTAAAAAGATGAAAAAGAGGCTCATTTAGAGTCCCTCGTAAGATCCGATTGTTTTGCTGTTTTATGTTTTAGGTTACAGTTTCCTCTATTTTAATGGTCTGATTTAGACAGCTTTTTGTGGGGGTTTTTTTGTTTGTTTTTTTTGTTTTGTTTTGTTTTTTTGTGAGATTTAGCCTCTTTTTTTGTTAGTACACTTTATGACTTCATGATGACAGACTGAATTTTCATTAAGATTTTTATCTTTTTTTTTTTTAGATGTGATTTTAGATGCTAAAAAGTATTTTCACATATTTAAAGAAAAATTTGGTAATCTATTTAAATTCCTGGAAAAAATGTATCAAAACAATAATTTTGAATGTGTAATGAAAATAACACTAATGGTTGTTCAGATTTTTTAACTGAAATGTTAATAGAAATTTAAGTTAAAAAAATCAATAGTCAATTGCAAAAAGCTTGAGCAGCAATGGTTAAATAAAATGAATAAATAAAACAAATATTTTTTAAAAATTGCCAACAAGACAGTACTTCTTTTGTTTGTTTTCTTTGTTTGTTGGGAAGGAGGAAAAAAAGGAAAGATCATTAACCTTTTACACCTAGACATATGAAATATTACTTTTATTTATTTTTATTCATCTTATATAAAACATTTATTTATTTATTTATTTATTTTTAATGGAGGTACAGAGGTCTCAGAAATTCATGAAGCACATATAAAACTTCTGACATGGGAACCCTGGCTGCTGGATTGCTCCATGCTCACATGAGTTGGGTTTCATACAAACATTTCATCTCTTTTAAAAGCTGGGATGCTGTGATCACTGTGGTTTCCATAGTAACACCTCTCTTGCGGTAACATGGCAAAACAACATTTAAAACAGAGGATGCTGACAGTGTCGCTGCATCAGTTCTGGTTAGAGACTGACCCGATGGTACCTGTAATTAAAACCGTGGAGCAAAAACGTACAGAAAAAACTGGGAGAAATAGAAATTATTAAAGGAAAAGTAAAAAGTGTTACTGGTCTGTATAAAGCGTTCTTAAAAACAGACAGCTGAAAAAGCACAGGTGTAATTAATTAAGTAAAATAATCACAGAGTCCTGCTTTAACCGGTACGGCTTACGGCTTGGTTTTATTTGATTTGATTTGATTTGCACAAAAGGCTTTTTCTGTGTGTTGACGACATTCTCCAACTTTTACATTTATGTTTAAAGCCAAATGAACCCAGTAAGAGTCACAAACTGTCTATGGTGTAAAAATTTCACCAAGTATCAGAATAAATACAGTATCTTGAATTTGTAGTAAATGGAAAATGGAAAACATTTTCTGTTCTTTCAAATAGAAACATCTTAGCTATAAGAAAAAGGAAAAAAAAAAAAAAGAGTGTGCTGATTTATGTTTGAAATGTGGCATTAAATTGCTGACATCGGTGTCTCGAGCACACTCTCACGTCCAGAAATATTGCTGTGGTGGCAGGTTTTCCAGGTGAGCCAGAGCTGGTTTACTCTCCCCACTCCCAGTGGAAACCAGGCGAGTGAAAGCCTCCTTGTGCCTGCGCTTTTGTTATTAATAACTGCTGGTTTGGTCTTTCCTCGGGGCAAACTGACCTTGCTGTTTTCTCCTGCTCTGTTGGTTGCTTCGCCTGAAAATTACCTCCAACTCTCCGTTATGTAATAAGGACAGAAAACAGTGCTCTGATACCCGGCGAGCAGGAATACGACCATGTGTTTATGATGTAGGATTCGTCAAAATGTACGTCCAAGCTTCCTTCGGGTCTGCTTTTTAAAAGAGAGAAGATGCAAAGAACAAAACAGTCTGTTTTCTTCTTTTTTCTGTAACCGCCTCCTCTTCTTATATTCTGCTTCCAACTCCCTGGGCGGTCTTTAGCATCCCAGCCAAAAAAGACATATGGTGTACGAGAAAGCTTGTGAAAATAGGGAAGAGGGGGAAAAAAAGGGGCAAAAGAGCAAGTGTGCTGGCTATGAAACTGACGTAAAGGCTTGAGAATGTGTGCAACACAAAGACTTGGTCGCAGTCTTGAAAGTTGGCGATGTGGAGCGTGAGCGGAGGCATTGTGGCGGCCGTCGCGACCCTCGGGAGTAAAGACAGAAATATCACAGAGAGTAGGAGATAGTGGTGCCCCAGGAAACATAGCGTTTTCTCCTTTCATCTCCTATTCTTTGTGGGTTTAAAGGGCAGGCCGGCTAATAGAGGGGCACCCCGACAGCAGGAGCTCTGCTCTTTCTGACATCCCGAGCTGATGTTAATCTAAGAGTTACGGACTTCGCCATATCTGAATAGTCGCTCGTTCGCTTGCCAAAACTTATCCCTCAAAACACGCTGGCAGCGAAGGCATCCGTGTGGCGTCTTTGTCACAGGTAATTATTTGATGTATTCATGAATATAACCCTCAGCCCCGTCTGCATTCACAGAGGACAGAAATGATCAGCTTATTTTGTCTGCAAAATGTACATTTTAACAAATTAGTGGCACTAAAAATAGAGAAGATGTAATTATTGTTTTTCAGTAAGGTTAAATCCATATATTAAAATTCAGATTTTTTTTCCCCTTCCTTATAAAGAACCATTATTTGGTTAAAACACATTTCCACCTAAAAGCTAATGATGAATTTCCATGCAACCTGCTGCACGAGGATTACTTTAAAAAATGTGCTTAATTACAACGCAAAGCTCAACAACAGCAAAGTCATTATTCGTTACTTTACGTAACATTTACATGTTGGATTACTTTTTTTAATCACTATTAATGTTAGTTTTAATTAAATAAGATTACTCCAAAATCTGTCAGATTATCAAATAGGCTAAAGATGAGCTAGCTTCAGCAAAAAAAGCAAAAAAAACAAAATCCTCTAAAGGTTACCTTGTTTTTGGGTTTATATCTTTAGTGAAATCTTGATGTACAAAGCACCTGGTTTTAAATGTGTTTGACCCACTCAGAATCAGATCTTTCTCAAGGAGTCACCAGCATTAAGATCAAAAGCTAAACGTAGTTAGGGGCTAGTGGTCAGTCCGCTTCACATTTCCAAACATCTGGCGTCTGCTGTGCTGGATGCCGTGTGCTTAGTTACCATAGTTACCAAGAACATTAGAATGTGAACGAAGAAACCGAGAAGTTCAGCTCTGAACTTGCTGAACTCTGAATTTACACCATGTCCTGGAGATGGTTTGACATTTCTAACTTCTACGCCCACATTTTCTGGTTTAGAAATGGGTGGATTTTCTGGTTCTGAACAACCCCTGACATCATCTACAACAACTTTACAGTTTAACTTCACTTGCATAACATAGCTGAAGGACTTTTAGTTACTATAGCATCTTAACAGAAACACACCAAAACTTGCTATTATTATTTTTTTTTAACTTTTAAATAAAGGTACAGTTTGTGCTTTATGGCACGGAAAAATCACAATGCAAGAACCACGCAGCACTCCAAATGAAAAAGTCTCCTCCATGATGGAAATGCATTAAGCTGACAGGACACGCAGAAGCTAATATGAGTCAAGCCGCCGGGCACAATGCTACTTGTCTACCAGCATTTCAGAGCATCCCAGGTCACTTTATTGAGTTCTGTCAGTGGGCATCAAAATAGATGTGGCACCCATGGGGAAGTGGCTGTGATGGAAAGCAAATAAAGAGCATTTCTAGTGTGGAGAGCTGGGTCTTTCATCACAGTTTGAGGACTTGTGATAAAATAGGATGACTGTAGGTTTTTGCCAAGCTGTGAGGAGAATGTTAACAGCCCGTGTCTGATGTGCTGTATTTTAAAATTAAAAAAAAAAAGAATAAATAATCTGAATCTGAGTTACATTACTTCTTTACAAACCCCACATATGCTAAACATAAATAAGATTCACCATGAAGATTTTTTATTTTATTAGACTAAAGCCACAGTGACCCATACCAACGACTGGGAATGATTTTTGGACAATTTCCTACAGCCTTTTTGAGGCAGCTTTATAGGAATCCAGCGGTCCTAGCCTGTTCCTAAGTTCATGGCCAGGTCAATGGTCATGTCTAAGATTTTCTACAAATGCGTTGTGAAAAGCTGTGTCAGAGGGACGGCAGATGAATACCTTCGGAACAACCTAAGACAACCTTAAGAACAACCTAAGACACAGGCGTCGAACTCTGGTCCTTGAGGGCCGGTGTCCAGCAGGTTTTAGATGTTTCCTTGCACCAATACACCTGATTCTAATTAATGGTCGTTAAGAGGTTGTCATCAATGTTTGAGCACAGCCGTTTATGTCATGGTGTGAAGAAGCAGGGAAACATCTAAAACATGCAGGACACCGGCCCTCGAGGACCGGAGTTCGACACCCCTGACCTAAGACAACAACACACTATGTTCATGTAAGTATGACACAAGAACACACTAAGTTGTTCTAGGGGGGGCCCTTACAGCGTTCCCATGAACGCCTTTTGAACGGAGATGCACAAGGGGAAGTATACATGTCCATGCATATGTCTGGAAGTACGTTATACGTGTGCCACTCTTCTGCAGCTGAACGAAAGCAGCAGCTACAACCGCTAGATCTTCTTCTTCTTCCTCCAGCTGTAGAATGTTTCCACAAATATTCCCGCATATGAAAAGATCAAGACACAGATGTTTGGAGATATTGGACACTTATATAACCTGATAAAATGTACCGAAATCCATAGGATGTTCTTACCAACGAGTTGAGGTTGTGGTGAGTTGGGTAAAAGGGTCACAAACGGCCACCTTCTTACAACAATTTTAATGAGATGGCCAAAAGTATACCATAGGTAGGTTCAGAGGCACCTTTACGGAGATCATATAAACTCTACGACTAGCATACGGCAGAAAAATCACCTCATTTTCTCAAGAATGCCTCAAGTTGCTCTTGAGAATTGAACAACAGCTGTACCAACTTCCTAAAAAAGCTGTAGGAAACTACACCTCCTCCATATATGTCTAGTAAACTAGGAGATTCACACGAACCCATCGTTCATTGGAACCTTTGCGACCGAAGCTTGAGGTGCACACCAGGGGTGGGCAATCCTGGTCCTCGAGGGCCGTTGTCCTACGTGTTTTAGACGCTACCCAACATCAACACACCTGATTCAAGTTAATGGCTGTCATTAACTTGTCATCAAGGTCTGCACAACTCTGTTGATGACACAGCCATTTGTATCAAGGTGTGCTGATGCAGGGAAACAAATAAAACGGTCCTCAAGGACCAGGATTGCCCACCCGTGGTCTACACCATCTCACATCTAAAGACAATAAAGTCAGACGTAAGATTGGGGATCTTTTGTGGTCGTAATTTACCCACCAACGACTAGATTCCTTTGTGAATCAAAGGACAACAGCTCTCCTAATGGGTGGTAACACAAACTGTGTCATGAAACACCACAATTTGCTTGAAACAAGACGAAACCCTTGAAATAATATCAAACACGTTTGATTTTGTCATTTTGTCAAGATGTGGGAAAAGAAATTGACTCCGATTTGTTACGAAAGCCACCTGACACCAAACGACCGAACTCACAGGACTGAACCCCAACTCAGGACTTTCTTCCTAATGCACAAATTTGTCCATAATTGTGAAATTGTTAAATGTTACGTCAGCATCATCAGATATGACTGTCTAAACTTTTGCTTTTGGCATCTTTTGCAGGACCAAATTCCTTTTCCACACACTTTCGAAAAAATTACGCTACTCTGACGGCTCCTCTGAAATACCAAAAATAAATGTTTCACTAAATAATAAAATCTGCAGCATCTTTATTACAGGTTTGTAAATTTAACCCTTTGAAAATCAGCAGCAGCAGCATCACTGAGCATGCACCTTCTCTGTACACCGGTGTCCGTGGATTTTCTTTAACGCTGACATTTACAGGCTGAAGTCATCGTATCTGACGGGCCATCCTACTGAGCCGTGGAGTCCCACTGACGTCAGCAGAGACAGAAAGTGCACCTCAGGGATCTTTAACCCCTTCCTGCTCAGTTTTGCCTTCCTCGTCAATTCACCATGGTTATATCTCCACTGCATCATAAATCTTCTTTCTTTCTTATGCAAAGCAAATCTCTACTTTAAACTGCTATTTTGACTCAGTTTTAGCACCAAACATGATCGGATTTAGCCCTCCAGAATTGTTGGGGTTTCTTCCCATTTGTTTTTGGATGATGTCCATTGAAGCAGATGCTGCTGGTTCCTCCTGGAGCTTGAGACCTCCCATTCTGTTAGATCCAAGAGACGCCAAGCCGCCCAGCTTTCTACACGCTTTTAAAGCTAAATTCACATGAACAAAAGTCAAAAAAGGAGAAATCTGCTGTCCAACTGCAACCTGTATGACCTTCAGAGGGCTGAGCTGAAAATGCATCATGCTTGTCTGTTTTTGTTTTTTTGTTTTTTTTTAAAAAGCATTTGGCTTTACTTTTAAGTTTCAATTAATTTCCCTCATTAGACTGCTGCTCCTGCTGCTGCCCGAGCTTCACCCTCAAAGCAATTAAACTGCTTTGAAAGGTGAGTTTGAGGTGTGTTTACCAAATACTAACACCCCCTCCTCCCCACCCACCTTCCATTTTGCATGGATCTTGTTTTTTTTGTTTTTTTTTTTAATCTGAATTAAAACATCATCTTTACAAATGCAGCTTCATCTTGAAGAATGTCTAAAACCTCCAGTCCTGTGTGCAGTCTGTGCCGATGATACGACTGACAGGAAATGAGGGGATGAAGAGTGAGAGGTGTGATTTCTTACACCTTCACATGAGCGTTTCTGCACACTCTTGCTCTAACAAGTCACAGTCGTTGTTTTCTGTTCAATACGCAAAATAACAGCCAGATCTTGTTTTAATTTCCTTGGAATTTCATAAAAATATATATCATCATCAGCTAAAAGAGGAGGCATTAAGAGTCTGGAAATAAAGACGTCCAGGGCAGAGTTGTTGTTTTTACATCATTCAATATTAATTCAGCATTGTATTGATTTTGTATTTATCTGGAGGGGAAATCGGAGAGAGCATGTGACTGAGGCAGCGAGGCTATATTAGCCAGCGTTTCCTCTCCTCTCCTGTTTCACGTCTGTCATGTTGTCTGAAAGATGACTGTCTAGGAAAGAGAAAAATAAGATCCGACAAAGGAGACAGGAGAATGTGGTAAAAAAAAAAAAAAAAGCTGTCTTTGACGCCACTATTAACAGAGGATATGAAGTTTACTGTATTTCAAGAAACCAAGCTATGAAGGTTTTCAGTGACACAACAAATGCATGGTGATCTACTGTAGCTGATAAAGGGAAAGACATGGTCTTCGTTTAATTTGATTCCAACATTTGGATTAAATCAAACCACCCAATCTCACAGTGAAACGTGTACATTGGCCCAAAGCATGAAAAGGGTGCACTTTCACAATAAAAGCCCAAAGATTCTACATTGAATTTCTTGACTCTCTTTCCTCTAGTAACTACTCAGACACATCTTACATATTGTTGCATAATCTATGCTTTTGCACTCAATTTGGATACTTACAGGGAGACAGAGGGTTAAGGATGAAATTAGTCCTCTGATTCACATGCCATGTGATTCCTCACTTTTCTACTTTGATCTAACTTACAAATGGCGATGGGTCAGAAACTAAAGATATGTGTTTAGGTCTAGAGAAATATAAAGGATCATGTCCACCATAGTTAACTGTGACTGGTGCCATACAAAAAAAACTTCTGTCTGATGCGTTGCTATGATACAGTCTTGGACAGATTCAGCTGAAAGGGGTCTTGGACCCTGACCAGCTCCATGTTTACTGTATTTAACCATGAGAACAAATAGAAATTGTGAATACAAGAGTCCGAGGAGGGTTTCAGGGCTGCTGGACTCTCCCTTAGAGATGAGGATGAAGAGACTCGGCGCAAAGTCGATGCTCCTCCACTTCAACAGCCACCATTTGAGACAGTTTGGCTAGTCAGGATGCTACCTGGACACCTGCCTGGAGGGGTGTTTTGGACATGTCCAAACAGGAAGACACCCCCGGACACACAAGAGAGATTACATCTCTCAGTTGCCTTGGGAACGCCTCCATATACGGTACTCCTGTGTCATGAGTTTGTTTTTTGGTTAGGTCCTGCTTTATTTTGAAACTCTGTCCCTGTGTTTAGTTATAGTGTGACTTCCCTTGCTCCTGTCGGCCCAATTGTTTGCACCTGTGTCTCGTTAGTCCTGCTAGTATATCTGGCCTTGTCTTTCCCTTCCTTCCTCTTGGTCCATACTGTCTCCCTGTAGTTAATTTTGGCTGTAAGGTATTTTGAGTTTTATTGGATCCCTGTTTGTGTTGCTTTTTTTTACTCTTTTGTTTCATTAAAGGATTTTTTTGATTTTGTACTCCTGCAACCCTCATCTCCTCTGCTTGGGTCCTTTCACAATCTCTTCTCCACACAACATCCTGAAAGGGTGTTTTCTTTGCTTGGGCTTTTGTCCCTATAATCTAAACTCAGATAAGTATTTCACAACATTATTAGATCTTCATACCATTACCCCCCCCCAGACAGATGGACTAAACACATGAAACAATGTTATACATGATCATTTTGTGCTGCAAGGTTTTCTTAAAGTATTCATCTCTAGGTATGTTTTCCATTATTTTTCTTAAGTTTGCACCTGCATTAGTTTATCTTTAACTTTTTCCTTTGCAAACACAACATCGAAAGGTCTTGTGTCATCAAGATTACTGAATGTCGTGAAGACTGAGACATCCTCTTAAAATAGTTCATGAAACCAGATCTCATTCTGTAAAATAAAGGACGTTGTTATCCTTAGACCGCCGACTCCCAGTGACGCTTCACATGAAAAGGAATAACCGATCAATACTTTGGAAGCTCACTGCTTAACATGTTTTGCTATCAAGTCAAGTTTCTAACCTTGTTAACTTGTCTGTACATTTTTTGGACTTTACTTTATGCTCTAAGACATTTCCCTTGAAAGGCAGCTGGATTCTCTCAGGATTTGCAAGCTCGGTAGTTGTAAATGTAATTTGGCTGAAGATTGTTCCTGAAGGGCACTAATGGACACAGCTTCAAACCAATCAGTATTCTGTTTTACCTTTTCCAGTTTCTGCTGGAGACTTTCAAAGGGTCCTGCATTTCAAACCAACTAATTCACACCCAGCAAGTAGCATTTCATTTAAAAGAACCCCTAAAGAAGGGATTTGATCAGCTTGAAGAAGAAAGGTTTGTTAATGTGCATATGTACGTTGTGTCATCTCTACAGCCACACTTTAATGAGCTACCACGGCTTTAGTGTATCTCCAAAGGATGCTTTGACATGTGAATGGGCTGGGGATCAAACCCCCCGATCCTCCAACTGTAAGATAAACACTCAAACACCTGAGTCATCCCGCGACACCTGTGGTTCATTCAAAACTGAGTGTTTGAGTAGAGTCAAGAGAGATCAGTTAGCCATGAGATGGAGATACGCAAGATACATGCTTTTTAAATCAGGTAAAGGTGTACAGTTAAGTCATTTTAAGGGAATATTTCCCAAGAAAACCCTCTTAGTATGAGATTTTCATGCACAAAATTGATTTTTTTAGGAGCTGATCTCTGATTGGACGAGCTCGGTCTATCCTTACGTACTCTTATATTAACAAAATTAAGACATTTTCTTCCCATTTACTAAATAAAGTTCATACGCTATCATATTTAATCCTTTTATGAGTTGTATTTATGTGTTTACAGTAATACAATAAAACTTGACAAGGGAAAGTGGTCGTATTTAAAGAGTCACAGATAAAATTACCCATTTTTAGCTCAAGGGTCCCCCTGCAGGCGTGGAGGAGAAATTGCGTTTATGACACTGTCAAAAATGTTCTCCTTTAGTTTCGAGATTGGTCTATTTCTCCTCTTTTTTTGTCTTTTCTTTTTTGAGTCTGTAAGTCACCTCTCCCATGATGTCAACAGGAGGTTTTGTTTTTTTGTTTTTTTGCTGATGTTAGCGACAGAGCTCAACAAAACTTCCACGAATTGGTTGAAAATTATACTTTAACATGAAAAAACTCCTTTTAGCTGCTTTGAATGTAATATAACAGTTGAAATTGAAATAAATTCATGAATGAATGCTCCTCCTGCAATCTGAAATACAACAGGGTGTTTGTTTTAACGTCACAGAGCGGACCATCATGTTGGGACTTCGAGTCAACCATAAAACTAAGGACGAGTCACACCTGTGATATTATGGTGGGTTTTTTTTAGTTTTCAGGAACGATCCTTGGCAGACCCCATAAGAGCTAAAAATGGACTGAAACATGAATTTTTCTACAGGTTCTTACCTGTTTTTACCCCAAAGGGTGTCTCTGTAAGATTTACCTGGTTTCAACTGGTTAAACTTCCTAAATGGGCCAAATCTTACTAAAACTAAAGAGGACCCACACAATTTAACTTTTTCTTAGCCCATTGCTATTTGGTATACTTGTTTCTCTCAGGCTTCATATTTTTGGCCCACAAAGGTTAGGGCTGTAATACTAAAACCATATACTGTATTTCCCCTATTTAATGCACCCGCTCTAATAGACGCGCCACCACCCACAATGCTAGGGTGCAGCTATTATTTTTATGCCAGTTTCGATAAAAATTGATCGCATTTACGATCAAGAGTTATGATTTGCAGAGACAGACACTTACCTAGCTCAAGATGTTCCTAATCTTATGCAGTATTTCATCGATTGGATATTTAAATTTAGGGTGACTGTCACTTTAACAGCGCTTTGTTTACGTTATACATGACGTCATCAAGAGTGCA
>JAOWBL010069812.1:0-18958 GCA_028564865.1 Zenarchopterus dispar
TATATATATATATATATATATATATATATATATATATATATATATATATATATATATATAAAACATAAAGTGACATTATATTGTGTCTCCTTTGTTCAGCAGCGCTGACTGATCTGATGCTTTTAGAAACAGTGGAAATACTCACAATTGTTTATGAAAAATCCTAATAAAACTGAAATTTAATTAAGTAATTACTTTGACTGTGTAATAAACACTGGTGACCTGTTCAGGGTGTACCCCAGCCTTTCTCCCCTTCGTACGCTGGGATAGACTCCAGCAGACTCCCGTGACCCTGCATTGAATTAAACGGGTATAGAAAAATGGAGGGATGGATGTGGAGGTAACTCTTTCATTTACTGAGCTTTTGTTGGGACATGAAGGCAGCACGGTAGCTCACAACTACATCCGGGGCGTTTAGCAGTTTCACATGTCAGTTATTCAGCTGTCTTTTTCATGCATGTAGAGATACCCTGCGAGCGGCACAAACTTCGGTTTTAACCGCATCTTTTCACACAGGAGATGGTAAAGTTATCTACACCCTTCTTACTAGTTTAAACAGCGCACTGTGCGATTCACCAGCGAGCTGAAATAAGTTGCTGAAAGATACTTTTCAGATGCTAAGTAGTTGGCTAACGGCTGGAGGAGGCTGACAGGTGCTGGACTTGACGCTAAATTTAGCTCTTAAGACATTTGTTAAGTTTCATTCATTTTGTAAGGGCTTTCAACACATTTTAGTTTTTAAGTTTGGTAAGCATTTATCTGTGCTTGTTAGTTTTTTTTGTTTTTGTTTTGCTTTGGTAAACGGCTCTGTTTAAGTTAAGTCAAACTACCTTTTCCTGGTATTGTTTTGTACCATAAGCGTCCTTTCGTTTGTCTTGCAGACAAAGCCCTTTCATCACCTGCTTGATCATATTCAAGTTGGTTGACAAAGTTTAGATGTGTATTTTCCTCCTCTGGCAGGCGCTGATGGGGATTCAGTTGGTGGTCAGCTTGCTGGCTGCCAGTGTCATGCAAAGGATGGCTCCTCACTGCTCGTTTGCGCGCTGGCTTCTCTTAAACGGCAGGTAACACCACCTTTACTGCCACTTTTTAACTCTCTAACACCTTTCATGGGCTGGTTATGTACATGTGGTTCTCATTCTCTCCAGTTTGTTCCGATTCAAACACCCTTCAGAGGGAGAGTTGTATGCATTGGCAGGAAAGCAGATGCCCAAACTAAACAGGAAAGACAGGTAAGGGATGAAGCAGGGTTGTTTTTTTAAAAAACTTTTTTGTTGTTGTTTATTTTCATTTTCCAGTATTCATTGACACCTTGCTTGTGAGAAAAAGGGTGCCTGCACAAATGCACGTTTTTAGTTTGGTATTAGATCAACTCTTTCTCTTGTCTGTCTCCATCACAAAGTTTTATGTAGTTATGTTTCATCCTCATATTTGTTTGGCTGTTTGAAGGAGACAGAATGGCGAGAACAAACCTCTCACTGTGCCCAAAGACATCGATCTTCACTTGGAAAAAGCCCCACTCAATGTGATGGACGCTCTTGGTAAAACGCTTTCTTGGTTATTTTGCAATGTTTTCTTTGGAAGTTCACATTCAACTTGAAGATAAAACACTGACTGCTCATCCATAATAAAGTGGCAGTTTCTATTTTTATTTGGTTGAAAGAATCTTTCATTTTGCCTTTCTAACACAGTGCTGCGTTTTTTCCTGGAGTACCAGTGGCTTGTGGATTTTGCGGTCTATGCAGTGGGTGTCTTCTTGTTCACCGAGTGTTACTACAGTGTCGTAGATGCCAGCAAAGAGGTTAATATCGGAGCCATCTGGTGTGTCCTTACAGTTCTCTTTGGTCTGTATCCTTCTACGGCAAACCATCTTGTTTTAACACAACAATAGTTTAAAACCCCAACTTGTTAATGTGGATTGTTTTTAGTCTGAATAAAGGTTATTGTCACTCGATTGCTGTCCTTAAAACTGTAACAATCAGGAAGACCCTCCATACTTTGATGAGCCACTACTTCCGCTCTGAGGAGGGGGGAGAGCGTTCGGTATGCCTTGCCTTTGGCTTCCTGACTTTGCTGGTGGCCATGCTGGTGCTGGTGGTCAGAGAGGACTACCTGGAGTTTGGCCTCGAGTCCGGCTTTTCCAGCCTGTTTGACAACTTGGAAGTCTTTGCCAAACAACAGGGATATGCTGACTGGTCGTAAGTATCCATACAAGCAAAGACAACTTTGAAGTTTTAATTTTAAAGTTATTTTACATTACAGTAGGGGACAGGTCTTTGATTTAGTGCTTAACAAGATGAAATTTTAGCATCTTTCATGCTTTGGGTGGTTGTTTTGACATCAGGATCCCCGTGACTAAGTTGACGGTGAAGCTTGGTCTGGCAGCAGTCTGTGCTTACATTGGCGCCCTCTTGGCCTTCCCCGGACTACGGCTGGCTCAGACTCACCTAGATGCTGTACAGATGAACTCAGACCGCCCACTCATCCAGTAAGATCTGGTGCATGACGACAAAAACAAATTCTCCCCCGTTTTTTGACAGCATGCTCTCTCAGCCACATCTCTGTCTGCTAACAGGATTTTGCTGCACATGAGCTTCCTGTCTCCAGTCATTGTGTTGGTTCTGTGGGTCAAACCCATTGCCAGAGACTTCCTGGCCAATGCACCTATGGGAAAAACTTCTGTCACACTGTAAGCACAGATACACATTTTATCCACAGCAGGTAACGCTGGCTAATGAGTTGCAGCCTGGTCCCTCATATTCTTACTTTTACAGAGTGCCCAGCGCTGCATTTGACAGCATGCGTCTGTGGATCATCGTATCACTGTGTGCGCTGCGGCTGGGACTGATTCGATACCACATGCAGGCCTACCTCAACCTGGCTCAGAAGTGGGTGGATCAGATGAAGAAGGAGGCGGGACGTATTGCTGCCATTGACATCCAGAGGAAGGTTAGACTTGTACTAAGATTCCTCCTGTCCTTTTGAGTTTGTCTGCTTTTTGAGTAAAGCCTAATGTGCTTTTCTCTCTGTCTCTCTCTCTCTCAGGTTACACGTGTGTTTTGCTACCTGAGTGTAGTTAGTCTTCAGTATCTGGTGCCTGTTCTGCTCATCCTCTTTTCCACTCTTTCGCTGAAGGCGCTGGGTAAGTTAAATACCACCAGTGTCACCATGGGCGCACATCTGAGGATTCAGTTCACACAGCTACATTGTGACTTCTGATTTCCCAGAAGTCACAATGTAAAGTTATAGGATTAGTTTGAGGTTTTTTGGGAACTATAAAGCTATCGGTTTTATTGCAAGCCATAGCTGTATGTATAGAAAAGGAAAAATATGCATGTCTGGGTGCACGGTTTAGTACAATATAAACAAGAGCTTGTTATGTTTTTGCATGATTTTTAACACAGTGTTGAAAATACCAAATTTGTTGAGTCTTCTATGAAGGTTCATTCAACTTTATTCCTATAAGTGATCTCATTTGAGCTCTAAAAGTTTACTTTTAAAACTAGTAGATTCATTTTTAAAAAAAGGGAAAAAAAACATAAGTTGATGAAACCCTTACTGAAAAGTTCATTTAATTCTTATCTTGAGATGATGTGAAACATCTGGTCAGCATACCTCAGTTATATTGTGCAAAATTAAAAGATTAGAGTTACAAAGTTGCTAATAACGTTTTGTGTTAGTTAAACTAACATTGTTACATTTGTACAGCTACAGGTTGCAACTTGTCAGTCTGCTACATATTTTATCAAAATAATTGTTCATAAACATGACATTGAAGAAATCAAAGTAAATACATGACGTATAAAAACTAACTGTAGCATGTTTTGTTGATAGTGTAGTGAATGAGAAAAGGAGAAAAAGAAAACTTAAAGGCTTAAGTTTCCAGAAGTATTGACACCCCTTTTTAGTCTCATTTTTCAGTCTCATTCAGACTGGACACCCTCGTTCATGTGCAGTATGATCCCTTGTTCAGCTGCAGTATGATTCATGGAACGCATATATGTCTGAAAAGGGCTTCAGTTTGTGAAGCTGCTGCAGCTCCTTCAAAGTGGTTGGGTTCTTCTGGTCTACAGAAATCAGTCTGAGCTTCATTGGGACATTCAAAGACTTAAATCTGTTGACGCTAACAAAATGTTGTTGTGCTAAAAGATAAACCTCCATCCTAGTCTCAATTCTCTAGATAACTTAAACAGTATGTGTATTTTTATGGTCAATTAGTTAATTTTTGATGCAGTTTCATTTCATCGCTTGCCTCAGCCATTTAATTTCCTCTGTTATTGTCCTCTGCTTTGGGCGTTCACACCAGGGACGGGTGTCCTAAAGCAGTTGTAAAATGTATTATAATCAGGTAATCATCCCTTCACTTGTGGTAATGATATTTACTGAAGTTTATTCAGTAAACAAAGTAACAGCCAGCATTTTAGTATAGAAAAGCATCTGTGAGATCACAGAATTGTCTGGTTTATGTTAAAATAGTCTTGTTGAAGGGGTGTCATTCTGTGAAGAGGAATATTTGTAACACCACTCGCCGTAACTCAGTTTATAAAGAAAAGAGGACACTTACTTAAGCTGAAGAGGTACTGCTTAGAAATAAAATTGGGCCAAAATCAAACCATCATCCAAGCTCACCACAATAAAAGAAACAAGCTGTAACATAGGTGGCTGAGGTCCAAAGTGCTGAACATCAAAGACGCGTTTCAGTTTTAGTGGAACCTAATGAGTGGTGATTTCTCACAGGTGGCTTCTCCTGGTCTGGGGGTACTGATGACACTCCTGGGGTGACACCAGCGTTGGTGATCCCAACAGCAGCACCTGTGCTGCCTGGCGGTGATGAAGATGAAGAGGGGATGGAGGACATGGAAGAGGACATCCAGGCCACAGTAGCTCGTCTGTCAGAGACATTTACAGCGCTTCGGTCGGTCCTCACTCCACTTTTCTTCCGAGGTTTTTTCGCCTTCCTCACCTGGTGGGTGGCTGCCTGCCAAGTCATCAGCTCTTTGTTTGGCATCTACTTCCACCAGTACCTAATGCAGAACTGAAAAAAACAAACAAACGAAAAAAACTGAATTGGCATCTTGATGCTCCAGAACTTAAGTTTTCAGTATAGGACATGGTGTTCCAAGACATTTCTGCAAAGAGCTAAGGGGACATTCATATATTCACGGGTACAATCTTGATTTGGCTGTTAAAGAATTTCTGGTTTTAAGGTTGGAGACTGTGGCGGTATTGACCAGCAGGGTATCAATAACACAAATACATAGAAACAAGCCAGGCTTGTGTCACAAAGCACATTCAACTTTGTCTGGCTTTCATTGTTTTATGTCTGTAGTAAATGTGCAACATTTGAAGCACGTTTAGCAGAAGAACAAATGTTCCACTTTGGGTTTGGGCAGGAAGCATTCAGGTGCATCATTCAGGGCAGGTCAGCGGACTAAGAAAATGTTCAGAAACTTACTCTGAGTTGCGAGAGTGGAGATCTTGACAAATACCAATAGTGAGCTTGGATGTGAATTTGAAATTTAATCCGGCAATTATTGGGCAAAATGTACGTTTCCTGTTTCAAAATAATATAGATATAGCGGGAGCAGTATGGTGGAAACTGAGGACTGAGCTTTGGACACGGCTTAATCCAAGAAAATCATTTTATCTAATTTTAAAAAGTTTTTCGTATGGATTTAAAGTTACATGTGTTAAATCACCTCCAACTTTAAATCACCAGTGGTGCTATAGTGTTTTAGTGCTTAGTAACATTAATTAATAGGGTCTTCCCTGGTCACTGTTAGGGATGGGCATTTTTAGGATGTACTCTTGTTGATTATCAGTAAAATTAATGATCAGTTATCAATTGATTATTGTTAGTTTCATGAGCCTTTACCAGACTGCAGTCATTTTGTTTAAACAAAGAAAAATTAGATTAACTAAGGCAGCGGAGCATGAAGTTGCAAGCTAAACCTTAAATATAAAAATTCAAAAGCCATCTGCAACATTAGTAATGTATCTCAAGCCTACTGATTTTTTTTTTATTTTTATCTATTATTTATTTTTTTAATTGGTTGAGAAAAATAAGCAGGTGAGCATGCTCAGGTGTGTGACGTGAACGCAGTCCAGAGTCTAGCAGTCCAGAGTCTAGCAGTCCAGCCACGGGAACAGCTGCTCTGCTGGCACTGACATTGTAAGGATGCTGAGATGCTGGTGTGCTCACTTCACCAGCCTGAGGGACCTCGCTCCATTCACTTTCTTAAAAAGAAAAAAAACTAAGTAAGAAAAGATGAATTAAGTGAGGTTCATTATATTTTTCCCATTATTTTTAAGTTTGAATGATCCCACAACAAATGTCATTTTGCTCACTTTATATTTAATTTGGATTTCTATGGTAGCCTTGTGGTCCTAGAAGCAGATTATTTTGACTACAATAAATTGCGCCCCCTGCTGGTACCTTTGGAACTGTGAAATTCAGCGCATTGCTTCAATACACTCATATCTATCAATGGTGGAAAAAAAATCCTAAGCATCAGTTATCAATAATCTATTAATAGTGCCCGTCCTTAGTCCCAGTTTCACCTCTGCATCCTGCTGACAGACAAGTGGCAATGGAAATAAAGCTTCCTTAGCTGAGGAAATGAATTCAGCTGCAAAAAAGAAAGGAAAATATGCTCCAGTTTGCAGCCTGCAGGTATATCATCGACTGTTGAGCAGTTAGACCACAAACTAATACATTTTATTGATTGGAAGCTGTTATGCTTTTTTTCCCCTCCACTTTTCATTTCATGTGTAATGTAGGGTTTTGTACTTGTAGAAGGTCTGCAAATGTGAAGTCCACATTCCTGCTGAAAACATCCTCCTTAAGCTGATTTAATTGCTTTCTTGAATGTGCAGCCTTTTTTTCTTATTGATCCACATCGCCTTGTAATATACCTGCATTATGTATTAATAACAGTGATAGCATATTTATAATTATGAGCTCATTTGCTAGCAAAAACTGATATTTAGGAGGATGAAGTAATGATCTGTGGAAAACATGCCTTTTATAGTGTAGCATCTTCAGCATGTTGAGTTATCCAGAAAAACAGACTTTTTGAATGATACACTTAAGAGCTAAAGAGGGCTGTTTATCTAAATGTGATATATATAAAGAGAGAAAGTAGGGAAAAAATGTATTTGAAATTTGATCATTTAATACCTGTGTAATTCATTCATTAATAAGAACAACGTTGTTTTCCAAGTTAATAAGAAGCAGTAACCACTTGGGTTGTGGTGTGACAAACAGTTTATTTAAACAGTATTAAACACTGACACATGTGTAACCAAGGTGATTTTTACAAGGTTGACCATCAACCAGCATCACGATGGTCAGAAATCTGAGGTGATCTGAAATCAGCCAACCAGCCAGTTGTGCTTTGTCATGCAGGCCCCAGTTTCACCTTCTAGCTACTTTATGAGAATACTTGTCTACAGTTTTTCATGTATCTATGTTAATTTTGTTAAACTGTTTGTAAAGACTGCTGTTAAATGCTGCATTTAAGATATTTAATGGTACCAGGGCAGGTCTTAGTACTTGCCCAGTATGTAGAGAAATGTAATATTTTGTATGAAGGGATTTTGTGTCCCTTAAAGAACCGATTCAAGAGTGCTAAAGTCTTCTTTTCTTCTTCTTTTTCCTTAACTGCATAGTGGATCTTAAAGTCGATCAGGACTTAGTTAAAAAGTGTGTAGTGAGTGTATTTTAGTGTCTGAAAGCCAAACATCGGGGAGCTGTTGCTTTGTATCCAAAGTGCCCGGGAGCTCAGGGGTTTTGAGTCTCTTTTAAAAACTCCTACTCTCCAGTTTATATGCATAGTTCTGTTTTTAAAATGTTATTTTACAAAACACTACCAATCATCAACTTTTTTAAGGTGTTAATTAGCTCCAACAGGTTTTAGTTTGGAGTTGTTTTGTTTTGGGTTTTTTTTATTGCTGTCAGTCATGCAGAGGTTTGATTAATCAAGACTACCTATTTATTTAATCATGTTGCATCGCCTCAAATGTCTTCTGTGATTTAGAATCTTAAACACTTTTGTATTCTGTTTGTGATTTTTTTTTTCTTCTCTCAAATCATTATACTGTGAAATTATTAAAATGCTGGTTAGAGATTTTCTGAATGCATGGTGTGCAGAACTTTTGGCTGTAACCTGAATGCTTTGTGCGTGTGTGTGAGTGTGCAGCTTAATAAAAACATGTACTTTATGTGTCATTTTTACGTCCTCGTTAATTCTTGCCACCTTTAACAGAGCGTGGGAAATATAGCAGATAAATATGCATTTCTTTTTAAAACTGGTGCTCTATTTGACAAAAGAGATCGGGCATGACAATGGAGCGTCTAGCCGCTGTTCGGGGTCCTGATCTCTGACCCCTGCCTCCTGGAAGATCATTGTTTAATCATGGATGATTGCTATGAACCCGATGCCCCTTAAACGGCTGAGAAGAAATAAGTCTGTGGTTGTTCAACTTGGCTTTAAGAATTGTCATATTATTTGGAAAAACAATATGAATTTGAACCTTTTACATGTCTGAAAGCTGACATGATTTATTAGCAATATCATTTGATTTCCATGCCTGACCAAGAGTCACAAAAATCCTCACATCCTCTTTTCATGTGCACTGAGTTGTGTGTACTCAGAGAATAAAAACAATCTCAAATCCACTGAGAAGTGACCAAATTTGGGAGGCATCTCTTCAACAGCCAGACATAAGAATCTGCAGAAATTCTGTTTGTGCTTCCGTTTCATAAAGTGATCTAAGTGTCATTGAACTCTCATGAACAGCACATTTTTGATGAACATTTTCATCAAACATGAGCACTTAACCGTGCTGGTTTTTGGCAGGTCAATGTGAGGGTCTGGCAGAGATGCCTAAAAGAGTGAAATACTGATACAACAAACTTACTGGTACAAGTCTGTGCCGGAGGGCTTGGGCCCCTTCAGTCTTCTCTATGGACAGCTGCGTGCCAAGTAAGGCAGCCATGACCGGCTATGGTTACCATAGTGACCAGGAAGTGTGTGTGTGTGTGTGTGTGTGATGCTCTTTGCTCAGGACCCAGACATTGCCTAGAGACTGGGCCCAGTCTGGGCTAAGGGTAACAGCCAAGATACAATCCCAGCGAAAGTCTAAGTTCATGTAACTGTGGGAGATAATGGAGGAGATCCACACCTATTTTCTCCATGTTCTCCACTTTGACTATAAGTTGAAATGGAAAGGAAAGCAATGGCTCTTGATGGAACCAAAAAAATGGTGCAGTTAGTATGAGACACTAGAAAATGAGCCTTTTTCTACTGGGAGGTTTTCTTTTTTATGATTTTTTTTTTTTTCAAGACATAAAGGTTTGCAAGCAGGCCATTCGTCCTGTTTGGTGACTGTAGTCAGCTGCCTGACAGGATCCTGACATGTTAATGAAGGAGTGGATCTTAGGTGAAAAAGAGGAAATAATAGGACCTGAAAGCGACACAGCAGAGGGTATTTTATCTCCCCACTCCCACCCCTGCCCCCATCCCCTCAGAAAAAGAAGAAAAAATATGCACCAGAATATTATTTGGTTTCCGAAAGGTATTAAATTATAGTAAATGTCATATGGTTAAGAAAATAAAAGAAAAAAACTCAGGAACAGGCACAATTGCAAACTAAAATGTTTTTTTTTTATTTATTTAAAATGACACAGCAAATGTAGAATAGATCTGTCTCTGTTCTACTAGTAAAGAATTCAGCAAATGTAAGAAAGAAAAAAGAAAAAAACAACTCAAATGTGAGAACACTGATAATAACATGCCTTTTATGGTGATATTACCTTCACATGAAAAGTAAAAGAAAACCATTTGCACAGTATAACCTGTACCTGAGGACCTTGGCCAGCTTCCTTTCTGAATCTCTGAGTTTGTCCTGATGTGTTGGCTAAATGTCATCAGGGTGAACCTCTGCTTTGTCACTGAAATGTATTAAACAATTATTTAATGATAGTAAATCATCAATGGTAAAGGCCAGTCTTCTCTTCTCTGAAACCTTCAGTCTCTTTCAGTGAAATGGTGCAACATATGATGACCCCTTGAGGACAATGAGAGGAAATGGACTGTCGTATGCACAAGGAAATTATAATACTACAGCACGCACAGTGCAAAAAAAAAAAAAAAAAACACATTAAAAAGTAAATATACAGTTGTAAAAATAACCAGATAAAAATATGAAATATCCTAT
Source organism: Zenarchopterus dispar (assembly GCA_028564865.1). Taxonomy (NCBI): domain Eukaryota; kingdom Metazoa; phylum Chordata; class Actinopteri; order Beloniformes; family Zenarchopteridae; genus Zenarchopterus; species Zenarchopterus dispar. The sequence continues at coordinate 10,222 of JAOWBL010069812.1, forward strand.
GACTATTTCACACAGTGTGTCATGTATTTCTGAACCTCAGTATTATCAATTGCATGAGCCTACTAAATGAAACGCTTCAGAAAGAAGTAACTGAAGGCAGCTTCATGTCACTGAGGTCAATTAAGATCAAGTATTAAAAAGAAGAAAATAAAAGAAATGGCTGTTTTGGTATTTCAGAGTACTGAAATTTGAAAAAAAAGTAAGAAATTAAGGATTATTTGCAGGAATAAAACAGCCAGTGCTGAACAGAAACTTGACAGAAAGCCATCATCCAAAAGGAAATGCTCATATGTTTTTTCCGCTTCTGGCCTAAAGAAAGACCTCTCTGCAAAAAGTCCTTTGGTGCTCTAAACTGGTCATCACCCTGTTCCCAAAGGCCCCAAACATGTACGTGGGTGAATTACTGTCTGAAGTCAAGAGCGCAGTTTGATGCTAAGATGTACTTTATCCTCAAAAGGTTCATGCTCTGCTTCGACCAGAGCGCCCCTCAGTCAGTGGGGGGTGGCCTCGGCATCGTCTACTGAGGGTGGGGGCTCTGCAGCCACGAGTCAAATTTATCATAGAAGGTGTCGATGCAGATATCAACTCTTTATCAACCCATCAAAATGAAAAGATAAAAGCTGTTAGGCCCCTTTATCATTATCTCACTGTCAGTGGAAGCATAAATGAAAAAAAAAAGCTATATATGCAGTTCTCACTGTTGACGTACTTGTTGCTTTTTACTTGAAATGATTTATATTTTTATTTGGGGAGTGTGAGTACACATCTTACACAAGATAGTTTGCTGTCTACAGAACACAGATAGATAGATTTTCATCTTTAACAGATTATTTTCATTCATTGTGTCAAATGCAGTCAAATTTATTTAGTCAGTTCTGTGTACCAATTTAAATACAATCAGTACAGTTATTAATGAAAACCTTCTGACACAGTGAAAAGGTTGTAATTTGAAAACAGAATATTTAGGGGCATTTAAAATTTTCTTTGTCATTTTAGGTGCCTTAACATACAAAAATACATTAAAGAATCTAAAAAGATTTCTTACACTTAGAATGTCAACTAAATTAGAATTGAATGAATTTTTGTTCATTTAAATAAAAGGTTGGTTTATTATGAAATGTACCTCAGAAATATGTGTTGTTATACTTATTTCTTTGATCTTGTGACTGAGTTTGCAACATTTCATATGTGTCACTTATCAACACTTTTTAAAAAATAGATTTAAATAAAATGAGAGCATTTCCTTAACGGTAGGTTTTAGTATTTCAAAAAAGGCCAAGACCCCTGCGATGGCGGATGATCGTATATATGTTTTTAATATTCATATCAATTTTTTAGTCTAGGACGATGTCTAGATTTTGAAGAATCTTTGTCTCTTTAAAGCCAGATATGTTTGTACGTATGTTTAGCCCTCTCAGAGTAACCCAATTGGTCCCACGGTACCGCTGCAGCTGACTTCAACAAAGTTGCAGAACAAAATGAACAAATTGATATTTTCATTCACCAAATGCCGAGCTACTCCTAAAGGAAAAATAAACCAAACGTCTGTATGCATCTATCCCCTCACTTAATCAAAATGTTGATGCAGAAAAGACTTCTCCACCACCTGGGAGAGACCAGCTCTATGTGAGGAGACAAAGTGGGGGGAACCTTCTCTGGGATGTTGGGAACAAATGCAGACTCCGTCAGGTTCTGTTGATACAGCTGCTGGATGGGAGATGGTGGTGGACTGCAGCAGCTGGCTATCTCTGCCAGCCGTCACTCATCTCCATCTGCCTGAGCGACTGCCCTCCTTCCTCTTCGTCTTGCTGGTAGCTGCCTTTGGGAAACACCTTTGTCCCATTGGCTGGGTGGGTTTCTGGGGGGGTATGGCGAGCTGAATCGGGGTTGCTCATTGGAGAATGCTGCCTGAGGTGGTGTAGAGGAGGGGAGGTTGGTGAGGACATGTGCTCCGGGGAGCTTCGCTCTGATTTGATGCTGAGGTTGAGGGAGGGCAAGTGTGGAGAGTTTGAGGAGCAACACTGAGAGGGGAAGGAGCACCCTCCACTGGATATCCTGGATACAACAAGCAGGTGGAAGAAAAACAGCTTCAACACATCAATCTACTCTGTTATTCCAAAGACATGAAATGCATAAAAATGACAATTTGTTTAAAACACCAGAAACAAAAAGGATTTGGTATTTTTCCTTCATCCACCAACACTCAAGAAGGCACTAGAAAATGAGCAATTAGAAACACCACAATGTTTAATCTTACATTTAATGGAAATTTTGAAGTAAAAACAAAAAAGATTCCGCTGGAATGTTACAATAACCAAGATAAAATAGTTTTACTTTCACGCTTTTAACTGTTCCTCTTTCACTTTATTTATTTTTATGCATCGGGTCAGGATTTGGATTCGAGGATGCAGCTGTCAGACTTTCAGGTCACCTCAAACATTATTGCAACATATTGTTCAGATTCACAAGTGCACTTTCACTTTGTGGTAATAAAATAAAATAAAATAAAATAAAAAACACATCAAACTGACTCTCAAGAAGAGAGAAAAAAAAGTTTTATAATGTAAAAAATGTTTAATAAAGGATACTTACAGTTTTCCTTACATGTTGGCTTTTTATTTTTTGCAGTTTAATTTCAAGTCCTGAATTTTACCTTGAAATCTGATTCCAGTTTCTTCCTCTTAGGTTCCACTAGATCCTTTATCTACTATCTAAACCCATTTATTCATATTTAGGGAATTTTGATTTAAGGAGCGTGAGTCACAATAAGTCTTTGATGACTTTATATCACCACAACACTTCCTGTTCAACTCTTCTAAATTTATACATTTTCCTTTGGATCCAGGTGCCTTTCCCTCATGTTGTTTTTTTACTTAGTTTTTGCAAATACAACATTTCTCTTTTGGGATTACTTTGTCCATCCATTTCTTTCTGTAATTTCTCAAAGTTAAATCTAACCATTTTTTAATTTCAACTCTCTTTACCATCCTTAATTGCTGCACCATTGCTCTTGTTGGACATGAAATTTCTATGTACCCCTGTGAATAAATCTCTTCATTACAGTAAAGTTTTTTTTATATTCAGTATTTCACTCTTACACTGAATCTGCAAAAAACTAAACTAAAATTAGATTAACTGCTACAGCTAGTTGCTTTGAATGACTGCCTGTGACCACTGTGTGAAATGTACTATGTATGTATTATTATATCTCTCACATTTTTGAGCCAGGTTTTCTGAAATGACCAGAAATACAGGGGCAAAAAAAAAAAAAATTGGGGCACAACTTTGCAGATTTGAATGCTTGACTGATTTCATAGACAGGCATGGAGAATGGATTTGTTTAATTTACATTCACATGTAATCAACTTACCCTGAACTAATATGAGGCCCGTGGTGCTGCTGTGGTGGCTGAGCTGGCTGCCAAGGGCTCACTGTTCCTCGTTGTAAATTTACAGAATGATAAAACCCAGGCGGACTGTACTCTGGAGCAAAGGGACAGACATGGGATCAGAAATAAATGGCAGCAAAAATCCAAATACAGATGTATTTTTACAAAGGAGCTTCAGCTTTTAAAACTTTTCCCATTTTTGAAAACACCGTTATTCATTTTCTTTCTGAGAGTAAGGTGAAAAGATTGGCGCCGCTTATGTCCAAACAGTAAAAATGACACTACAGTGAGAAGCTGTGACTCTGATGTAACTTCACCTAGAAAAAAGGAGAAATCTGGCTCTAAATTTCACAATTTGATATTTTATTCTTTTTTCTTCGGCTTTACCCAATACTAATGGGACTGTACGTGGGACCATTTATTTCCGAGTGTGGCAACAACTGAAATGTTGAAACACCAGGAAACTCAAGGGGCTGTCCAAGATCAGCCGAAAAGAAAAAAAAAAAAGTCCTGTGGAAACCCTTCTTATCATGGGTTAATACTGTGGCTGCCCTGACCCAGATGAGTTCAGTTTTGTTTTTGTGGAGCCGTTGTGCAAATGGTCTGCATAGACGTTCGGTGTGCCCACAGCACAACCAGCTGCCTGTGGTTATTTCATTTTTACAGGTAGGAGAGTGCAAAATTATCTTTTTTTTAAAACTCTAAGCAACAGCAAAGTAATTAAAATTATTTCACAAGATGACTGTTAAATAACTTATACTTAGGGCAGCAAAATCTACAAAACCATACTTAATTAAGACCTAGTACTTGTTTAAAGTTCAGGTCTCCCCATGCTTGTGGCAGGAAGGGCATCCTGTGTAAAACTGGACCAAATCAATGTTTGGACCATGAGCCTCTGCGGCAACCCCTTCAAGAGGCAATAAGTCAGTCCAATGTGGTTGATGATGATTTGTTTAAGGTTCAGATTCTAATCTATATTTAGGTCTACCAGGGTTAATTGCTTTAGTTATGTGAAAAAAATCTCAGAATGCATTACCTCACCATATATCTAAAACAATCTGGTTGGATTTTTTTTTTTTGCCCCCCCCCACTGAAAGGCCCATGCTACTGGAGGAGAATGAGGCTAATCTTCTGTTTGAGGTGTGCCAAGTGAGCCCCTTGGCATTATGCAAACATGTTGTACGTTTATATCACAGGGGACAAAAGCACGGACTGCAAATGCAGTATCTCAGTGATGTCTTAAGTGGAGAAGAATAACATTTTAGATTCAGATGCTGTCATCGTTCTCAGAAAAGCTGACCTCAAAAAATTCTGGCACATGATGCTCTTTGGTGTTGTTCTGACCTGTTGTGCACCCCTTGATATTTATATTGGGGGCTCAGAATGGCCATATTTGAAAAATGACAGAACTGAATCATCAAGGAAATCAATCTTTAGTCCAAAACTTCAAGATGATATCACTGTCAAGCATAGTCACAGCTTTACTCACACAAAAAGCTATTTGACATGCTGAAAAAAGGGGGGAAAGTCACAATATTCACTAATGAGAAGATGATTCAAAGCAGGCATACCGGAGGCTCCAGGGGAGGGAAGGCCATAGCCTCCCAAATTGTGACTCAACAGCCCCGCCTTTCCCATGGCAACCATAGAGCTGCTGCTTTGCAGACCCTGGTACAAGAGACCCCTCTGATGATCAGAGAAAAAAGTCATTGTGAGAAATCACAAGTTTGCAGAGATAACATGGTGCCATTATATACTGAACGTGTGAATATTATAATTGTGAGAGGTGTGAGTTTGATAAAAAAAACAACTGTGAAATTACTTCGTCGAACAAAGCCTGTTACCATATATTGTAAGAATTTAGCTTAAAGAAAAGGCAGAGATTAAAACTAGTGATGTTGATCATTCTGTATAGTAATGTCTACGTACAGCAGAGTTGTGGTTTGGTCGTGTGGACCCCACGCCCTGATTAGCAGCTTCTGCCCGCAGGTTCTCACTGCCCAGGTTCAGAGGAGGAGGGCTTTTCAGGTTGCCATGGGAGAACACAGAGTAGCTGATACCTAACCAGCAAAAGAGAGGAGCAGGAAGTGAAAACAGACGTAAGCCTGTTTCACTCTCAGGGTAAGCATTTATTTTGTGATACATTCCCCACCTTCCTCCGCTGCTGACTACAAGCGCAATAAAAATTATTTCTTTTGGTTTGAGGTTCGAGACCATCTGATCTGCATGTGGTGATGAAACTGTATAAAGGCTGAACATCCGTCATCTTTTCAGATATACTGGTGCGCTGAAAGAGTCTAATTTCATTGCAAATTCCAAATGAAGCCTTTTAGAAAAAGTTTGAAATTCAATGATACATGTCTAATGAGGTCATCCTACATCCAGAGGCTGAGATGACACACAGGTGTGAGACATTTTGCACAAAAACCACAAAACTGGTTAGATGGCCAGTTTCACAAAACAGGCTGGCTGCATGTGTGGACTAGTGAAAACACCCCCCCACACACTAAACATACACACGCTTCCTGTGAGTTCACAGCCAGCTGCACTGGTGGCTTACAGTACCTGTGAAATTTACAGAAAGCACTTGATAAGAGAATGGTTGGTGGATTTAGATGTTGAGAGCTTTAACTCTAGTTCAGAGGAGAATATAACTTAACACTTCAACTACAATATAGTACCTAATAGCCATATTTGAAGTAATGATGCAAATTTGTAAATGAATAGCTTCGCATTGTTCTTATTAATATCGTAGAAAAATTAATTCAGCACACTTTAGATATCCAATTTTGCAATTAAACCATTACTGGCACAATGCTCTTTACTAGTCAGTTTGGACATGTCACTATGAATTTCACACATTTCCCAGTAACATTTATATATTTCTATGCATGCTGTTGAAGGACCATTTCCAGTAAATCTTTCACTTTGCAATAAAAAATTATTTGAGTACAGCGTTTCGTTGGACATGCCAGGCTCACCCGCATGTGGAGGCATGAATGCAGTGTGGGGGTGTGGGGCCGCAGGGCTGGCAGAACCTGGTCTACAGCTCAGAGGTTTAAAGCCTGGAGGCCTGTGGGAGGCCATACTGGACACAGATGAGTTGGGGAAGCCGTTCTCACAAGCTGCCGACACCAGGAACTGTGCCTCCGGTGAGAGCAGTGATGGAGCCTGACGACCAAACAAATGTTATTGGTACAATACAATAACGCAAAAACACTCATTGTTGATCTCGTGATCAAGTTTTTCTTTTCTTTTTTTGTTAATTTAATCAGTGTGCATTTTTTTTATTGAATGTGACTCAGAAAAAGTGTGCGTGGACTGACACAGAAGCGCTGGCGAGCCACAGAGAGATCCATGCCCTCGCTGAGAGGATATTTCTCTGCCGCTGCCTGGACGCTCTCCTCATTGTCGAGCTCTGAGCCGTCCAAACCCAGGCCTTTCCTACGAAGGGTCTGAAGCAGAACAGAGCATTCACAAGGAAAATCATTTACAATGACAATATAATTTGGAACGGCAAGAGCGATATGTGAATACATGAATGAAAAATACACAACATGAACTTTAATGAACAACCACACCTATCTTTAAGCAGTGTAATTTATCACGTAAGTACCTCCAGTATGTCAGTGTTGGTGCGACTCTCGTGGGGTTCGCTGTACTCTGTGTATTTCAGCAGAACTTTATCCATGTCTGTGCTGGCGTACTGGAACAGACGGTTGGTGCTGTTGAAGATGATGAGGGCGATCTCACAATCGCAGAGCACACTCAGCTCATAAGCCTTCTTCATCAGACCAAACTTACGTTTGGTGAAGGTCACCTGCCATGATCAAAAATGAAGACATCTGTCTCAACAGTATATAGTGAGTGAGTGTAATAATTGAAGCACTTGATATTTTCCCTCAAAACTCTGCCTTCACAGTCAACAAGTCCCCGCTCGCTTGTAGACATGTTTTACTCCACTTCAAAATGGATTCAGTGCAGACAGATTCCTTTCAGTGCCTTTAAATGTCCTGCACTTCAGTATAAGTTATTTTCTTCATGCACGAACATTTACTGTGTACTTGTGAAACGTCTCCTCATAGGTTTTTACTCCTTGTGTTTGGATTGTTGTGAGATGACCCTCTCAAAACCCCTCCAGCATACATGGTGGCAGAGCTGATGTTGACCAGTGAAATCACCACTCACTCCTTCTTTTTGCTTCGCACAATCCCTTCTAGAGGATGGCTAGTAAACTGTGTAGATCAGCCGAGTCAGGAATCCCCCATAAGAATCATGTTCTGATGATGATGATCAAAGCACAGTTCTGTTTATGGTTTTTCATACAGACCCTACATTGTAATTGGCCTGTATATTTCTTCATTGTTGGTGTCGCTCTATAATTACGCCAGCAAATGCTGAGTTGTGGTGTGGATTCTTTTACGCAGCACTGTAGCTTGCAGTGCTGAGTTTCCTCATGTTTACTTCCTTTGTGTAGCTCAGTCATGGCAACAGAGCAAATAAATAAAGCATTTAAATGCATATCTTATGTCTGTTGGAGCCGATAAATGTTGAGCAACAGTCATGTTTACTGATATTGGAGCAATCTATCCTTCAAAAACAACAAAGAAGAATCAGTAGGAGCAGGTATGTGAAAGGAAGTACAAAGCTACTAAGCAGACCAATCACATTTGTCGCGGTGAGCTTTGACTTCATGCGTAGTTACATTTCTGGGGAGGTGCATGTCAGGCTACGGTGAAGGTTTAAATACAGGGGTCCCAGCTACGGCAAACAAGTCATTGGTTCAATGTTGACACTTAAACCACTCTTGAGTGTGTTGATTTAATGTTGAAGTGGGGCAGAATTAGTTTGCGAGCAAGCAGGGACTTTTTGTGTATGATGGCAGAGCTTAGAGGGACAGCAGATCAATTTCTGAAGAAGAATGTATGAGTTCATTTCCTTGAGAGCACATTTGATTCATGAACTGTTTGTTTGTGCTTTTGACATTTGACGTGAATGTAACTTCACAGAGTTAAGTCTAGGATGTTACACAAACAGTCCATAACAAAAGAATTCAACGATGGGAAAAACCGCTATACCCTATGTAGATTAAACAACACCATATATCCCCAGACACTTAATTCAGTTAAGGGGAAAACAACCAAACAAACAAAAAAAAACTTTGTGTAGAAGACTGGACAACTAAGACAAATTGTTACCAGCTCTCTGAATTTTCATCATTTTCATTTTATTTTTTAATTTTTTTTTTTTTTTTGCTCTTGTATACTAGCATTTATGCTGCTTTATGGACATATGACCATGCTACCTTTGGAAAGTTACAGATTTCATAACATGGTTATTACTATGGTT
>JAOWBL010069813.1:0-18958 GCA_028564865.1 Zenarchopterus dispar
GGTTGAACAGTTTTTACTTGTGTCTTCAGACATGATGGTGTAAGTCAGCAGTGGCCAACCCTGATCCTCGAGAGACACAGTCTCGCATGTTTTAGATGTCTCCCTGCTTCAACACACCTGATTCTAATTAAAGGTCATTAACAGGTTGTCATCAAGATCTGAACAAGTCTGTCAATGACACAGCCACTTGTATCATGGTGTGAAGAAGCAGGGAAACATCTAAAACCTGCAGGCCAGTAGCTCTGTAGGACCAGGGCTGGTGACCACTGTGTGGGAGTTAACAAGCATCAGTTTATGTTCATGATGTTATAATGTTAGCTTATGTGTTTTCTTGTTAAAACGAGCTACTGCGACTTGTTTTGAATTCAGGGTTCAAAGAGCAGCTTTTCTCCGACTGAAACTGCATCCAGAACCATGTTCCAGGCCGTTCGGACCTATTTTTTAGTTCTATTCTTAAGTAAGCAGAACTTCACTCAAACAGAGACTTAATGTCTAAAACCTTTACATCACATATTATGAGCTCTATAACTGAGTTCACAGAAATATTAAAGACGTGTGACCTGTCTAAATACAATATGGGTCAGGTCGTATTTTACAAAGAAATAAGTAGATTTTTGGATTGTTGGTACGCTAAGAGCCCTTATAGAGCGTCCTCTGGTGACTGGATCAGGTAGAAAGGATCCTCACAGGGGTCGTCGTCGTTCGCTTAGATGTTCAAATCCATCTCTCTCTCTTCAAATACTTTTGCCAGAGGAGAGGTTTCTGGTTTCCAATTAGCAGATTAAATGGGTCTAAATTCCCCTGCACATACAGGGGTGTTGAGAGACGATGTGACCTCATTAAAGGCGTGCACGTGCAGCGAGAGGGTCACGAGCACGAATCATGGGAGTGTTTTCGGAGCTGCTGGCGACCTGAAGGCAGGAAAAGTGTGTTGTGATGATCGAGAGGAAACGGCTACCAGAAATATCAAAAGTGGGATTACACAGGTTAACATTCATTAGGGACATTTTGGTTTTTATTCATATAACTTATATAATATTAATATCAACTCTTGATGCTATCTTTTGTCTTAATAACCTAACCTAAGACTTTGTCGTCAACTGTTCAGATGGACTCAACTAGATAATTCAGCCCTTTTGCAGGTGAAGGATGCCATTTAATCTCACCATTTGTTTACATGTGTTCATGTACAACGTCTAAGTTACCATTTCACAACTCATCACAAACGATATAAGGAAGCACAAAGGCGTTAAAACGTAAAAAGAGAAAATAAATCTTGGTTCTTGCTTCGGTTAATGTGTAATTGATAAATACGGTGTATACATGTTCTCTAACTACTTTACTACGGTATAATATATGATGAAATGTATTCTTTTTAAATCAAAAGTCTCTTTGAATAGCAATTAACTTTGTGGAATTACAAAATTATGGTTAAATATCAACAAATCAAAGCATTATTGCTGACTGGGCATATGAAACTGGAGTTTTAAAATTTTTAAAGAACAGTCCACAGTTAATGAAGATTTTCAAGTTTGGTGAAGCGTTTCTTTACCCTATCAGATCATTTTTGCTTTCCCACAATGCCCTCTGTTTCCACTTTAACAAATATTTCTTTACCTGAGCAACCTTAAATCTGCCTCAGAACCATTTTGATGAAACGATGACTTTTAAAAAGATGGACACCTCTTTACATCCCTTTGTTGGACAAACCAAGTAAAGGTTGATCAATGGATTTAATGTTTAATTTTACGGATTTAATGGAGGTCAAAGGTCAGACAGCAGATGCTGCTAAAGTTGTAACAAACAATAATCCACAATGTAAAGGTTGGATTGTACAGTGCAATAAAACTGTATAATACACTTTTAAATTGACAAGTCAATGATGAAGTCTTAAGATAGCATAATTGAGTCATTTTAACAGGATTTAAACACATTTAAAAACATTCAGTATGTTGATCACTGTGGACACGTAAACTCTGAACGTAAACTGGTGGATGGTTGTTCACATCTTCTGAATCTGTTGTGGAAGCAACAGCTTTGCTTTAAACCTCAGTCACAAAAGTTCGTATGAAATCTGGAGTTCGTAAACATTCATGGAGGGGGTCATAGTTTCCTACTAGGAAGTCAGTACAACTGTCGTTCAATTTGCAAGAGTAACTTGAGGCATTCTTGAGAAAATTAGATGATTTTTCTGCTGCACACTGGTTGTAGAGTTTATATCATCTTTGTAAAAGTCCCTCAAAACCTACTGATGGTACACTTGGTCATCTCACAGATATTGTTGTAGGAAGATGGCTCTTCAGCACCCCTATGTGCAACTCACAGCAATCTCAAGTTGTTGGTCAGAAGATCCTACGGCTTTCATCACATTTTGTTAGTTATATAAGTGGTGGCTGTCCAACATATCTAAAAATAATCTGTGTCTTGATTGTGTCATATACTGGAATATTCTCTGAAACATTTGTAATTTTTCTAGACGGCAATCATGATGAGAAGACTGCAGCTGCAGGACAAAGAAGAAGATGATTTAGCGGTTGTCGCCACTGGTTTTGTTCTGCTGTCGCTGAGCGGTCCACGCATGACATACTTCTGGAAGTAGGAACAGAGATGCACACTTCCATCTTACGCATTTCTGTTTGAAAGCAGTTCAAGGGAATGCTGTCAGGGCCCCTCAAGAACAACTTAATGTGTTCTTGCACCATACTTAGATGAACATAGTGCGTTGTTCTTTTAGGTTGTTCCTAAGGTATTCATCTGCCTACCCTCCAACGCGGCTTTTCATAGTATGTTTATAGAAAATCTTGGACATGACCATCGACCTGGCCACGAACTTAGGAACGGGGTGTAAATGCTGGATTCTTATAAGGCTGCCTTAAGAAGGCTGTAGGAAATGGCCCAAAAATCGCTCGTAGAGTGTTCACAGCCATTGGAACAAGTCATTGTGACCAAGGCTTTACTTGATGCAGGTTCAGTAAACCTCAAGTTCAAGGCTCATCTCAGGGTATGCTGAACCTTGATTCTGGGACACCTTCTGCTAAACTCCCACATGATATCTAACCCATTAGATCTCTGGGATTACTTATTAAGATGGTGGGACCTAATAAAACAACTGAAGAGGATGCTGATAAAGCATTCTCAGAGGACTAAGAACAGAGCCACTCAGCTAAATAAATCTCAGACAGATGTGAAGGTTCTAGCTAGAACCTTATAAAAGAAATAACAGAACTGTATAATAAACTGTGGAAAGGTTTCCCCTTGATTTTTGGATTTCTTAAAGTTGTTGGCTTACGAAACAAACTATCATGCATACTTATTTTCTGACCATGTTTTTCCAGTTGTCAAACTTCGTTGTATCAATAATGCACCTGCAGAGATCATTTGTATTAACGGTAGGTATGTAAAGTGACATTTATTCCAGTCCTGCAGAGGATATGTCAAAGGGATTGAAACAGGAGTCAAACAAAGGACAAACATTCACAAACCACCCTGAATCCCATATAATAATAAAAACATTAATCTGTGTTAAATAAGTATCAAAACACACACATAAACAGCATATCCACAGTCGATGCAGTGCTGCATTCACACAGATGCATGTTGAAAAGAAGGATCAAAGAAAGGGAGAAGATAAGGAAGAGGAGGAGAATGACAGAGAGGGATGAAGGACCGGGGGACGGAGTATACCTTTGTCCCATCCACTGGGTTATGGATGACAGTTGTCTGAGGTTCCTGGAGGAAGAGGAGTGGAGGCGGAGGAAGATGGAAGAAGAGAGAGAAAGAAAGAAAACAGAATTTGACATAAATGTAGATAGTAGGGAACCAAGTTAAAAATTAAAAAAAAGGAAAGAAGAGGAAGAGAGACATGAATGTTGGATGAAGAGTAAATGCTTGTCAAGGTCAGTAAAGAGAAGGGCTGAGAACCCCCCGACAGAGTGAAAGAGTGGGTGGATGAGCTGAAAACTGTCATTTGGAGTCACTTCTGTTCCCAGCATGCACTGGGTCCACACACACACACCAAAATAAACACACACACACACACACACACACACACACATGAAACAGTACCGAAACCCCAGCGTTTACACATGTAAACCCTCGCCGTAACCCTAACCATCACACTGATCTCAACCTACTTACCCGCTGGCTTCCTCTGTAATGAAAGCACAACCATTTTCCCCACAACATGAATAATATACACACCAACACACACCAACACCCTAAGGACACACTGTAAAGTGTCTTGCCCTTATGCAAGACACTTAAATCTGCAACTTTTATTTTTAAAAACCTCATCTTGACTTTGGCTCCATGAGAGCTCTTCTTATTTTTGTTTTATTTCAAGTGATAACGTTGTAATCGGAGGGACACATGAAGTAAATCAAGCAGCTCATGCACTATTGAGAGTGCACGGTGGCACGGATTAAAACGAGCCTAGACGTCTTGGCAGAACCTGCGAGAAGATGGCGTTGCCCCCGCGCTGAAACCGGGTTTCTCTGTTCTTTCACACTCAAAGCTGCGATCAGAACCAGGCAGATGCTGGCGTCATCTCAAGATTCATTTATCAAAGGAATTCTGTCAGAAATGGATGTCGACCCTCTCATTTTTAGCCGTCTAGACGTATTCCTCATAACTGATCTTTCACTTCCTTAAATGGTGCAATAAGACAAAAAGAAAGACACTGTCCTTCTTTCACCTCATAGTTTCTGGCTCTGACTTTGGGACTTAAAACTTTGTGTTTCCTTCTTATTTAAACAGGATCTAATTCCCAATCGCTGATAAAACACCCATATTTTCTCCCTTTTCCACAGCTGTCCACGATCTTCTCGTATCCTCCACTCGATCCATGGTAAATCAGAAGCCATCAGCACTCCTCTACCCCCCATATCCTTTTCAGCACCCCTCTCTCCCCCCAAGGAAATGACACCTCTGCGATGGCCAATCGTCAGCTGTCTGTCTGGTGATGCTTGTGGTGTTGTCAGAGCAACCGTCTCCACGGGCGACAGGCACCGATGACAACTTGGGAGATGATGATGTGTGAGAACACAGCACCCAGGAGTTTTCAGATCAGGAGGAGGGGAGTGCTGATAGCGTCACACCATCAAATGGGGGGAAGGGTTTGATCGTTACACATCAACACTTTGAATTTAAATCGCTTAGATCAAAACTAAGATTTGGCTCAAAAGGCAAAAAGAAATGCCTATACATGTGCTAAATTTAACTTCAACTCGAAGTGAGTGTATCTGCTGTAAACATGTGCTCATGCGCCGTTTTTCACCACGATGTTACAGATTATTATTAAATCCTCAGCTGTGTTGCGTGTCACAGGCGGTGAGATCACGAGAGGCGTCTGGATATCAGTTTCCATTGATTTATGACTGAGCGCGGCCGCCGGCCTCAAGTATATAAATGGCACTAGAGTTGAAGTAAGAAGCCTCATTCAGGAGCTCGTTCGCATCTGAAGCTTTACTACAAACTAAAAATACAGCTCCTTCTCACAAGGATGCACGTGGCCCATTGGGTTTTTTTTTTTCTTTAATAAATAAAATAATCATTTCTATGAGTCTTTGATTTTGGGCTAAAAAAACAAAACATTCACAGACAAAATGAAATAATAGATGGTTTTAGAGAACAGTGGCTACATATACAAAAGTTTTAAAAAAATGATTTTTAGGTTTCAAAGACTTCAATATCATCTTTGACGACCACAAAGGGTTGTATTTGTAAAAGCGTCCACTGCCACGGTTTCATCTTCAAGCATGGAGACAAACCCCAGGAACATAAGATTCGTTCTGGGAAACACGGATTAAAGAAAACGCAGATTTAGAGACGGCACATAAAAACAAGCTCATGACTTTTAATCTTTGTACGTTTGTTTCAGAATACTGGTATTTAAATTTTTTCTTGGAAACTGTGGAGTTGGATATACAAACAGCTTTCTTGACATGCTTCCTAAAACAAGAAATACGTTTTTTCAAGAAGAAAAAAATCAGGGAAATACCTGACCATGCAGGTTCAGTTACACCTAGTAAAATGTACCTAAGAAGCATAGTTTTGATATTGAAACCTCAACCTCAGGTGGCACTGAAGTTACAGCTGGAGTCAGATCTTTAAACAAATGATGCTGAAAATTGAGACAATGCTAAAATGTTCAGATTTATCTTCTAAGAATAAACTGTTTTAGTGATAAAATAACCATGTGTTTGTTTTATAAAGGTGAGAACTGATACTGAGTAATTTCCAGCTCAAGACATCCTCCAGGTGTAAATCCAAACATCATTACTCTTAAAAAAGGATTTATTTTGAAGCTGATGAAAACAGGATTTTAATTTTCCATCACTGCTTTTAAAAGCATAAACTTTATCTCGTCTTGGTGAAATTTGCAGATGTTTGTGCTCTCACAGCGGGGGAAGGGTTTTTGCTCAAAAAAAAAAAAGGATAAATTATTCTGACAGTCCCGGCAGGCCTTTCCATGTCTTTTCCCTCTTTGACAAACTTAAACTGACAGAGAAACAGCGGCGCAATACCTGCGTGGGGAAATGTTTCCTGACAACACCTGCTGGGGTGACCGACCGCTGTGGCCGTCACCACGCCTCGCCAAAAGATCAACCACATCCGACAGACAGACGGAGAGGAACGACAGAGACAGGTGAGAGGATCGGAGGAAGGTGGGGTGGAGGTACGGGGGGAGGGGTACACACAGGTGAGGGGGGGTTAGAAGGTAAATACCAGAGCAGGTGAAGGGACGTTTCCTTTGGGGCTGGTGACTATGCTGTTTTTGGTGCTGTTTGTCTGGGGCTGTGCAGGAAAGGAAAGGAAAGGAAAGGAAAGGAAAGGAAAGGAAAGGAAAGGAAAGGAAAGGAAAGGGAAGGAAAAGAAAGGAAATCAAAGGAAAGGAAAGGGAAGGAAAGGAAAGAGAAGGAAAGGAAATCAAAGGAAAGGAAAGGGAAGGAAAAGAAAGGAAATCAAAGGAAAGGAAAGGAAAGGGAAGGAAAGGAAAGGAAAGAGAAGGAAAGGAAAGGGAAGGAAAGGAAAGGGAAGGAAAGGAAAAAAAGGAAAGGAAAGGAGAGGAAAAGAAAGGAAAGGAAAGAGAAGGAAAGGAGAAGAAAGGAAAGGTAGGGAAAGGAAAGAGAAGGAAAGGAGAAGAAAGGAAAGGGAAGGAAAGGAAAGGAGAAGAAAAGAAAGGGAAGGAAAGGAAAGTAGAGGAAATGAAAGGGAAGGAATGAAAAGGAAAGGAAAGGAGAGAAAAGGAGAGGAAAGAAAAGAAAAGGAGATAAAAAAGAAAAGGAAAGGTGAGGAAAGGAGAGGAGATAAAAAAGGAAAGAAGAAGAAAGGAAAGGAGAGGAGAGGAAAGGAGAAAAAAGAAAAGGATATAAAGAAGGAAAGGAAAGGAGAGGAAAAGGAAAGGACATGAAAAGAAAGGAGAGGATGGTAGAGAAAATGAAAGGAAAGGAGAAAAAGGAAAGGGATGGAGGAAAAAGAAAAGGAAAGGAGAGGACAGAAAGGGGGAGACACAAAGAGATATTAACAACAGCAGGACTTTGTGTTCATGCAAGCGTTTGAGTGATTTTTCCTTGTGAAAACCATCCAAGAGGAAATTTAATGCATTCCATGATAGTTTTATAAACCATTTCAAGTTTATGTCCTGTTTATTTGTATACTTTGGTGAAATTTTGGTTACAAATAAGCTTGACTTGACTAATTTATGATCAGAATTTGAGGTTTTATTTTGATGCAATTATTTTTGCGTAAATCCAAGTAATTGTTCCTCTTTTAAGGTTTAAAAAAAAAAAACCCTTCATAAAATGTCACGCTAAGAGACAGAAACTGAAAGTTTAGAAGTGAGGGAGTGACCTCACGAGTAAACAAAGATAAAAATAGCTGAGTATCAAATATGGTGTACAGGGAGCGGCGAGGGCGTTGGAAAAAAAAAAATCATCTCAAACATCAACTGTCCACGCTGTGACATCATAACGTCATCACTAGTGACGTCAACCACAAGAAAACAACACATTTATAAGCCTAAATCTGATTTTTTGAAGATAGCACTGTTGATCTTTTATAGTTTACACTGACAAAGGTTCTGCATTTAATCAACATAACATTTAAAAGCCAAGTGGGAAAAATTAGCTAAAATGAACGGCTAATGTAGCTAGCGCTACAATTAGCTAAACTGTATCCTGACTCATCAGGTTGATTTTGCTGTGATCAATACTGTCAGATCAGCATTTAAAGCTCTGATTTTAGAAATAATGTTTAGTTTGTAAGAAGTTTTAGGATTTGTTGCCGAGTCAGCATCTGGCTTGGACGATGGACAGGAAGTGTGTGTGGTGTGTGTTTCTGGATGCATTTGATGACAAATGAGAAATCTGTAAAACCTCTGAGCTTATTCTGGAGAGGATAGAAGAAGAAGAAGAAGAGCGGCAGCGAGCACAGAGTCAGCACGTGCACGCCAAACAGCTGTGAAAATAAAAGATGGAAACTCACGCACCACAGTCACGCCGACACAAAACCAACCAATCACGTCGCTGCCCTGCGAGCGGCAGCGGCGATGGTGGGCCTCAACGTAGTAGAAGTTTCATTTTAAAGTTAAATTCAAGACTAAATACCTGAGATTTTACTCACTGTGTTAAAAGAGAGCACAAAACACATAATTTAGAAAAAAAACTGACAAATTAAAAAACACTGGATTCAGAATGAATCAAAATAATGCTTTAAGATAAACATTATCTTAAGAGGACTAATATAATCTTTAGGTGACTTTAACTCATAACTTATAATGGAAATGGGACTCATTTATATATTTTCTGTTTCTTTCCTGAATCATGCGTCTGTGGTGGATATGATCAATGACGATACTTCGGGAAAGGAGTCCAGAAATCTCTCGTCATCTAGCGACGCGTTCGGGTGCATTTAAGATGCACTTCCTGATCATGTGATCGAATGACCATTTTCAGGTTGTCAACTGTAAATGTAAATAAAGATAAGTGAAGTGAAGGAGTGCTGACGCGAGACTGGAAAGGGAAGGGTTAGGGTTAGGCGTGAAGAGATGAATGAAGACATTAAGAGTTAACGAACAGCATGCTCACCATGTACTGGACAGTCGAGCTGGACTTGCGTTTCTGTCGTCAGGCAATTGATGGATGGATTAATGTGCGGATGGTCGAAGAAGGTGGTGAGAAAATAAAATAAACCAATGACAACAGGTGAATGTTCTTGCACAAAAAAAGAAAAAAACCAAACGTGGTACACTGTGCAGGTTTCCGTCGTGAATATAAGGTGTTTTCTCAGGTAAGCATAAAGACGCTTCGATTCTGAGTGGCTGCAGAAGAAAGAAGCCGGCGAGAAGGAGCGGCCATTTTTACACGAAAATGTGCAGAAGTAGGAAGCAAATAAAAAATAAAATTTAAAAAAAAAGCTGGAAAAACATAGGTCTGAATCTTTCAGGATTTTAAACCGCAGTTTGTACTAAATATAGCCCAAATGTTTCAAATTGTTTTGCTTTTTCCAACTGTTTAATTTTTTTTTTTTTTTTTTTTTTTTTTTTAAATCGGGTTCACAGGAGGATAAAGGTGATGAAACAAACGTCAGGTGACGTCACGCATCAGTGACCCAGCGGGAGGAAACCCGAGGACGAGGAGACGAGGAGACGAGAAGACGAGGAGAGAGAAGGACACGAGGACGGAGGACGAGTGGAGGAAGCGGGGACGTTGGCGAGACCGAGGGGCGAGTGTGCGGGGAGCCTGTTGCTAGGCGACGAGCTCGCTGCAGTGGAAGTAAACGTCTATTTCTGTCGTCTGAGTTTCCAGGGTCCAGACTGGCAGCTATTCCTGGAACCGGAGTCACATTCCCCGCTGAACCAAACGGGCTCGGAGGACACACACACACACACACACACACACACACACACACACACACACACACACACACACAGCTGCACATCCCTGCTGACGCACACTCCATGTGCAGGCATGATCGCCTCCCGTTTACACTTTCAGCCTCTTTTCAACCTGACAAACGAATCACACACACACACACATGTAGATACACACATGTAGATATACACACACATACACACATGTACATACACACATGTAGATATACACACACACACATGTACATATACACGCACACACACACATGTACATACACACATGTACACACACACACACACACACGTACATACACACATGTACATACACACATGTACACACACACATGTACATACACACATGTACACAGACACACACACACACGTACATACACACACGTACATATACACACACACATCTATATACACACACACACGTACATACACACACGTACATATATACACACACATCTATACACACACGTACATACACACACGTACATATATACACACACACGTACATGTACATATACACACACACATACATGTACATACACACACACACATCTATACACACATACACACACTCATGGAAGATGCTGCAGAGCGAGGGATGGTGAGACGTCTTTATTAAAGGACGGATGCAGGGTTAAAGACCAGATGGGGGTGAGGAGGAAAAAAAAAACAAAACAAGGAAGCTCTGAAGGAAGAGACGGAGATGGGCAGGAAGTGGCGAGAAACCGACAGATGGTTTCGTTTAATAATGGAGACGGGGAGGGGGAAATAAGCTGAATGATGCCAAATCAAACTAAACGATGCTTTCAGAATAAAAGCATCATTTCGCTCCGAGAGAAGAGCGGAAACCCAAGAAGAGATCAACTGCGTTTTTAGTTAAATAAATCTCTAAAAAATGTCTTTTCTTTCTCATTTGTTAAGAAAAATTAGCAGTCTCCATTCAGATGCACAAAGAAAAAATAAAAGAAAATCAGTAAAGCAAAGCAAGCACAATATAAAATCAGCAAAGAGGGAGTGTGTGTAGTGTGTGTGGTGTGTGTGGTGTGTAGTGTGTGTAGTGTGTGTCTAAGCAAGTGTGGACAAAACGTTTGATGAAGCTTACCTTCACGTCTGCCTTTTTGTTGAGCAAAGTCTTGGCTGCTGCAGTGACAAGAAAAAAAAAGGTTACAGGTGAAGACAATCGACAGAAACTCGAAGTTCGTCGCTGGTTTTAATGTCGCTACTTTTAACACTTTATACCTTTGTGACATAATAATCTTTACTGACCTTTGTCGTTTTACCTTACACTTACCTCCACTACAAATCATAAAACTTGTTTTAATCTTGTTTCCTTTACAAAATAAAATAAACTTCTATTAAAGGACATTTGGTTTTACTTGAAGTTGTGACAAATGCTTGGATGTGTGATTATTATAAATCAGTAGTATTGATCCGTATTGATCCCTAGGAGTGTAATCTCCAAGCGTAATTGATCAGGTGGATGATGATTTGTTTTAATTTTAGTCGGCTGTGAGAAAAGGCAGTTACTGTCGTTCTATAACCTTGTAAACTGAGTTGCTTTAAAAAAATAAAAGCATGTTGTTGTCGTCAGTGAAATAAAATACTTTCTTATCAAGTCTTGGATCAATAATAGTTTTTTATTAAAAAAACAAAACAAAACAACAAACTGCACGTAAATGTGGCTGAAGCAAAATGATTTCGATTTTTTTTAAACACCCAGGCAGCTTCAAAATAAAAGCCTGTGACTGTGGGAGATGTAAACGAATAAACACAAACAACACACGAGCCGGTGAAATTTGGTTTTAAAAAAATAAAACGATTTCCTGCCAGTTGTGGGTTATAACAACTCTTTAATGATCTGAGGGGGGAATTTTAATTGTTTTCAGGGAGGTGACAGTTTTCATTTGATAAATAAGACAATTCACAATTATTATAAACAATTTGATTTCAGATGGACTTTGCAGATAAGCAAGTGTGTGAATTTATTATATTTAAATTTTTCTTTATTCACATTAGATTACATCATCTAAAACACGTGAAAACATCACAACAGACCAGGAGTAACTCGTTTTGTTTAGTGTCGTCTATTTAGATTATCATCAATAATACAGGACCTGCCAGCTACGGCGTCACGCCGCCATCTTACGTCTGCTGACGTCGTCCTCGACGTGCGAGTAGCCGAGTGCAATTTCAAGTCTAATCGCATGCAATCACATCAGCATCCAGACTGTTACATAAAAACTCTATTTTTGGCCGTCTGGTGTGTGTTTCTATCTTTTTTTCTCTTTTTTCTCTGAGCTGCACTTTCAGTCGAGATCCACTTCGTTAAGTTTTCTGAGACCAAAGTTATTAAAAAAAAATGAACATCATAATCATGGGAAAACTGTGCCTTTTGTTCTTGCTTTTTCTTTTTTTTTTGTTTTTTTCTGCCTCAGTGATCGAGGATCTCACACATGGGGTGAGTTTGAGCAGCCAAGAGAGACACAATAGATTAAAAAAAAAAGAAAAAGAAAAAAAAAAAAGACATATTTATGGTTCGCTGCTGCTCAGCGTCCCTCCAAATGCTGGCTGTTACTGAGGAGAAGAAATGTGGTCAAAACATCCATCAGAGCAGGTAGGAAGGGGGAGGAGACTGTAACCGAAGGTGACAACAGTATTTTTTTTGTTGTTGTTTTTTTGTTTAGAAACCTGGAAACCTGGAGAAAAAAAAAAAATCAATAAAATGTTATTTGAACGCGCAGGTGTAGAAGCAAGGTGCGCTCCTTACCTTGCCACAAATTACACATGAAGCAAGAAAAGAGAGGAAGAAGAGGTTAAAACAAAAACAGTCAATAGGAAACAACCACGAAAACACGCAAGATGCGTCACTGCGAGAATGGAGCAAGGATGGGCGAGGAGCCACACGAAGACTTTTATTTTGAAGGATTTCTTTTTCTTCACGCCGACTTCTGCAGGTCAGGACGTTTTTAAGGACGTTTACTCTGGTCCTGGCGATCGCTTCAGCGGGCGTGAATGTGAAAACCGGACGAGGTAAAGGTGATGTAAGGAGGCAGCTCGCTGTGCACGTACGAGCGCAGGAAAAAGGACACAGAGGGGACCGTGGGGTCCCCGGTGGGCCGTGGAAACAGGGACGCAGCCGCCACGCGTGTCCACTCAGCTCAGGTCTCTGACAACGAGAAATATTTAAAATGGCTCAAAAGAAAAACCTTAAACATTAACTGACTGAGGGGCAGTGGTTAGCGCTGTTGCGTCGCAGCAAGAAGGTTCCTGGTTCGATTCCTGGGACAGCCAGGAGTCTTTCTGTGGGTTTTCTCCGGTTTCCTCCCACACTCCAAAAACATGTAAGTTAGGTTGATTGACAGCTCTAAATTACCTGTAGATGTGAGTCTATGTATGTGACCCTGTGATGGACTGGTGACCTGTCCAGGTGTACCTCTACCTCTCACCTGTAATGAACTGGAATAGACTCCAGCGTGACCCTGTAGATGGATCCAGCGAGTATAGAAGATGGATGGATGGATGATGGACAGATGGATGGATGATGGACAGAAAGGTGGATGGATGATGGACAGATGGATGGATGGATGATGGACAGATGGATGGATGGATGGATGATGGACAGATGGATGGATGATGGATAGACAGATGGACAGATGATGGACAGATAGATGGATGATGGACAGATGGATGGATGGATGATGGACAGATGGATGGATGATGGACAGATGGATGGATGATGGACAGATGGTTGGATGGATGGATGATGGACAGATAGATGGATGGATGATGGACAGATAGTTGGATGGATGGATGATGGACAGATGGTTGGATGGATGGATGATGGACAGATAGATGGACGGATGATGGACAGATAGTTGGACGGATGGATGATGGACAGATAGATGGATGGATGATGGACAGATAGTTGGACGGATGGATGATGGACAGATAGATGGATGGATGATGGACAGATAGATGGATGGATGATGGACAGATGGATGGACGGATGGATGGATGATGGACAGATGGATGGACAGATAGATGGATGATGGACAGATGGATGGATGGATAATGGACAGATGGATGGACGGATGGATGGATGAAGGACAGATGGATGGATGATGGATAGACAGATGGACAGATGATGGACAGATAGATGGATGATGGACAGATGGATGATGGATGGATGATGGACAGATAGATGGATGGATGATGGACAGATGGTTGGATGGATGGATGATGGACAGATAGATGGATGGATGATGGACAGATGGTTGGATGGATGGATGATGGACAGATAGATGGATGGATGATGGACAGATAGTTGGATGGATGGATGATGGACAGATAGTTGGATGGATGGATGATGGACAGATAGATGGATGGATGATGGACAGATAGACGGATGGATAGACAGATAGATGGACGGATGGATGGATGATGGACAGATAGTTGGACGGATGGATGATGGACAGATAGATGGATGGATGATGGATGGATGGATAGATGGATGATGGACAGATGGATGGATGATGGACAGATGGATGGACGGATGGATGGATGATGGACATATAGTTGGATGGATGGATGGACAGATAGATGGACGGATGGATGGATAATGGACAGATAGTTGGATGGATGGATGATGGATGGATGGATGGATAGATGGATGATGGACGGATGGATGGATGATGGACAGATGGATGGACGGATGGATGGATGATGGACAGATAGTTGGATGGATGGATGGACAGATAGTTGGATGGATGGATGGACAGATAGTTGGATGGATGGATGATGGATGGATCAACTGACTGTTAGCGCAGGATTCCTTATAAAACCGTCATTCAGATCTTTAAACGGTCAAAGTTAAATCTGCAGACGTTTAAACCATTTCCTCGTAAACCAGACGGTCACAGCACCGATTTTAAACGTCTTTCCACTCCGAGTTAAAGTTTCCTCCCTTGAAAGCAAACACGACGCGATCTCTCGCTGCTGCCGATAACTTGTTTTGGCTTCATGTGCTCAAGCCCGGCCTTGCATCATTTTCAGTGTCCATCATGCACCAAGACTCGCTCCGCGGCAGCGCATGCACCGGTCCAGCGCCCCATGCAGCATTCGCCGACAGCTCGCGGGCACCTCCGTCCTTTTAGTCACAGGGGTGAACTTTCCAGTGTCATTGTCCGACAGAGAAAAGAAGAAAAGAGGGAGAGAGGAGTGGGAGGGGTGGAGGTGGGGGGTTAGAGTTGGACGTGGAGGAGTCACATGACCAGAGGAGGGACAGTCGGAGGTGCGTAAAAGTTGAGGGATGACCAGAGAGGAAGAAATGTCAGACGATGGAAAAGAGGGGGGGATGGGTTAATAAAAATGAGATGGCGGGAAAAGAGCGAGAGGGAGGCGAGAGACAGGAGGCCATGCTCTGCGTCTGAAGATGAGAGACGGCAGATCTGAGGTCACCCCGACAGATGTTAAAGAGGACGTGACAGATGTGCTGACAGTGGAAATGACAGCAGTAGCTGGGCTTCCATCCTTCAACTCCTTCACTGACGGGAATATTTCAGTTCGCACTTATGAGTGAAAGTTGAAATATCCATAACTGACAAAATAAAGACTGAGTTTAAAAAAAAGAATAGTGGTTGAAAATGTGGCTCTATCATGTATGTTTAAACCATGAATCCATCGCAGTGTGGATGAAAACGTAGCTAGTCCTGCAGCCGATGACACGTGTCAACGAGGCCAGCCATCATGCGCTGAACTCCCATGCTCAGGGAGGAGGAGGGGAGGGAAGGGGTGGGGGAGAGCGGTGGGGGGGTCCAAAGGCAGGGACGGAGGAGGGACGGGTGGCATGCCCGGGATGCGCCACCGTGCTACCTTGTTCCACCAGCCCTGCGGTGGTGCCGGCGGCTGCAGCCGCCGCCGCCGCAGCCGCAGTCATGGACGCCGGCGCGGTGGTCTGCCTGCTGCCGACTGTTAAAGAGTCCGATACCCGGTCACATGGGGGGGTGGGGTGGGGGAGGAGTTACAAAGCGGGGAGGTGAGGAAGGGGACGATGGACGTGAAGGACGAAGGAGTTCAGAAGAATTAAAAGGGCGTGATCAGTCGGTCGGCAGAGGGGGATGATGGGAAACGTCGAGGAGAAAAGATGAGATACAAAAAACAGGACTGATTAGAGAAGAGAAGAGTGTTTCCTTTAAACACACAAACCACTGAAACCCTTCACACATGAATCCCCTGATCTGACAAAAGCATCACGGGAGAGAAAAAACCGTCAGGTGGACACAGAAAATCAGGTGACACTTCTACCTGGAAACAGCATTAACGTGATGACCATGAAAACAGCTGGTGTTAGTGGCTGTTAGAGTGGAAGGAATTACACTTAAAATAACGTTTTACTGTTAATACACAAAACAGTGCTTAAGAAACTGGTCGTAGTAGACATAACTTCTACAATTTCTACCAAAACAAATTTTCCGTACAGCTTCCCTTCCCCTGCTGAAAATATAGAAACCAATTGCGTAAGCACTGATACTAACGTCTCCGTTGATGCAACCCAAACTCTCGCATCAGACTTCCCGCTTCAGCAGCTCGCCCCCGATCTCGGATTTATCCACCCGACGGCCTCGAGCGAGTCAGGACGCCGAGGTCGGCGTGTGGATGTGGGAGTTAGACGAGTGGATTTTCACACTCCCACTGAGAGTCATGTTTGCTGAAGCGGCATGCTCGACATCCATAAAAAACCACACAAATATTAGACGTAAACAAGTCCAGTGTTTAGGGTCTAAACTAAAACAACACTTATTTTAATCTTAAACTTATATTTTAGTCATTTGTGTTTTATAGACTTGATGGCACTTAAAATGTTTAAAAACAAAAAAACAATCAATCATAGTTCTCATTTCACTGACCCCAACAGAGTTCATACTTTATGAAGTGAACTTTTAAGTCACTTTTGCAGATGTTTTGAACCGCTCTAAAAGTACTTTAGTTGAGAAATCAGTTTGTAAAAGTTTTGAGGGAGTTTGGGGGACAACGGTACTAACATTTACTTTCATGTTGCTTAATTAGTGTGCAGGTTTAAATATCATTAACAATCAAGAAAGTCAGCTATGTTCAGTGTGAGTGTCTTAAACATATATACAAACCAACAAAGACAAAAACACAGACGTAAACAACATCCACAGCTTGCTCTTCAAATTCAGTGTTTCCCCACTTTTATTTGTTGTAGTTCAGATTATAACACAATCCTAAAGCTTCAGGTGATCTGGTCTTAAATTTTCAACTTTATATTAATGTTTCATGTAAACAGTTAGCAACAGTCAAAATGGCCTGAACCAATGACTGTGAACACTCTACGAAGGATTTTTGGACCATTTCCTAAGGCCTCCTTAAGGTAGCCTTATAAGAATCCAGTGTTCAAAGCCCATTCTTAAGTTCATGGCCAGGCTGATGGTCCAAGATTTTCTACGAATGTGTCACGAAAAGTCATGTCGGAGGAGGGGGGAATTGGTGGGGGTGGGGTGGTGTTGCCATCTTCTCTGCCGGTCCATCTGCTGCAGCTGAATGAAAGCAGCGACTACAACTGCTAGATCTTTTTCTTCCTGCAGTTATAGAAGGTGCAGCTGCGGTTGTCTTGCCATTATTGACATCTAGAAAATTACAAACGTTTTCACGAATATTCCAACATATGAAATGATCAAGACACAGATGTTTGGAGATATCGGACAGCGATACAAAATGTGCTGAAAGTTGTAGGATCTTCCTACCAATGACTTGAGATTGCTGTGAGTTGCACATAGGGGTCCCGAATGACCACCTTCTGATAACAGTTTCCATGAGATGGTCATAAGTAAACCATCGGTACGTTCCAAGGAACCCTTATAGAGATTATATGAACTCTACGGCCATCTTGTGGCAGAAAAATCACTTTTCTCAAGAATACCTCAAATTGCTCTTGAGCAATGGGCAGCTCTTACCAACTTCCTACCAAGGCTGTAGGAACCCCCCCACCCCTACTCCCCCCCACCCCTCCCAGGAATGTCTACAAACTCCAGATTTTGTACAAACCCACTGCTGGTTGGAAGCTTTGTGACCGAGGCTTTAGACTCCCTGTACAACACCGAGTTGTGCCACCTGCAGAAGTTCTTTGACACTGTGGAGGTGGGTGTATCACAGATGGTCAGGACTTGTTGACCAATGGTTTTTGGTCTGACAGGAATAACCTCCTCCTGAATGTCAGTAAGATAGTAGTCGACTTCAGATGGGGGAGGACCTGGACTGACTGCATCCATATCCATTACATGGATGTGGTGAACACCTCCAAGTACCTGGGGGTGTCCTTGAATGACAGACTGGACTGGAGCACCAGCACCGATGTGGTGCACAAGAAGGGGATGAGCATACTGCATCTCCTTGGGAAGCTCAGATCCTTCAACATCTGCAGCAAGATGTTGCAGATCTTCTACCAGTCTGTGATAGTAGCTCCTATCTTCTTTGGGCATCAGTGCCAGAGACACCATCAGGATCGACAGACTGATACGTAAGGCTGGTATCGTCGTGGGACAGACGCTGGCAGGAGGACACTACTGTCCATCCTGGACAATCAGTCCCACCTCCCTTCATGACCCACTCAGCTCCACTTCCACAGGGAAAACTTCAGAAAGTCCTTTCCACCAATCTCCACAACACTTTCTAATAATTCAACATTATGTGACAGGTAATCACACCTGCACTTCTACATACGTCCCTTCTTGCACCGCGTTTATAATTTAAATTATTACCTTTTTCCTTTTTCATTTGTCTTTGTAAGTTATAAAAACTACAATTTTTAACTAAAAACACCCAAGAAAAGTTGAGGGAAACACTGAAGTTGAGCTGAAATGAAATGAAAATGTTAAAACATGCTCTAAAAGCTTTACTTAACTCTTAGGTCAAGAATAAAAACGAACAAGAGAATAATGATAAATGAATATCTGCTTCGTCACTCGTTCATGCATAACATCTATGACTCAGCAAAAAGTTGGACTCTGTCCACCCGTCTTTGCCGTCACCTGTGTTCACGTGCCATCACTTTGGCAG